>JARHVA010001444.1:255000-380000 GCA_037957365.1 Torreya grandis
TCTATAATAACTTTATTACTTGTTATAATTTTATTTATATCCCATATCCATGGGAGAATTACATCTGGTATGATGTCTATGTTGGATGTAGTGTCTATGGGATGATGTAGGCAACATCCACTTACCTACTGCATTTATAGTTAATTCAACCACCCCTTCCTATTCTGATATTCATCCCTCCTATTCAAATTTACAATCTTATCTTGACCAAATTTCCAATATTAATGCCTCAAGATGATACAAGCACATAATTTGAAGAGTAATAAATTTTTTTTAATGATTTTTATTTCTTTTTATTTTTATCTTGTGTTTTCTTGATTTATTTTTTGTTTGCTTTCTATTATTTTTCCTTGACTCAATCCATTATGCTAATTAGGGAATCACCATGGTGTTCCTTGTCATAAAATAAACTTGAGTCCATCCCTTATCATTCATTAACATTACCATCATGGTTTTTATCAGTGGCTCTTTGTTTTCAATTATCTATTAGATTTGGGGTCAATCCTTATGCATATTATAGTTAGGTCAACATGGTGTTTTATACCATGGTAAATACTATTTCATGATTTATCAAAAATATATATCTGGGAGTCTACTTGGTAGTGTTGTAGCACAAATTTTCCTTGTTCACTTAATCCCCATCAATTGACCCAATAAAACCAATTTATATGCTCATTGTGATACACTTTAACATATTAAAAAAAATTATGATTGTCTTAAAATTATTCTAAACCAATCACATCATTGTTCATTATTTTTCATCTCTTCATGTTAATAATTTGGACCACTATATGATCAACATTAACCCTACTTAGGTAAACTATTTTTACCCATTAACATTTGCATGTGCCTTATTGGGGAAAAAATTAGTTAGTCAATGATCAAAATACACCCTCCTGGAGAAAATTAATTTTAGCCTAGACCATCAGGTCAAAGCATAATAGTTTATCCCATTCTTTGGCATAAAGAGGCCACATACAGTTTCATCTTCTCCTAAAAATATCTTGAGTTTAGGTCACTTAAATTAGTCAAAAAATATGTTTTTGACTATATATTCAAATATGTAGTGCATATACATTTTTCTAATTTTTTTAAAAAATATTATGTATTTTTTAGAATTTATTTTTTAATATTCCTTTTAATTTTTTTCTATCTAGCTAGTGGGACATAGTATTATGATTTGAACCTATCCTTTTGAGGCATGTGCCTTCATTTTACATGATTGGGGAAAGTTGTTCTAATTCCAATCCTATAGATTTCACCCTCTTCTAGGGGGGTCAAAGTGTGCTACTTGTTTTGGGACACATCCTTCCCACTTCCATCTCTTTTATAAGAGAACATCTATATCTTTCATCTTTGCCTATCCTCTCAAGGGGGATTCATGGGTCCTCTATTATTTCTTCATCTATGTTTTTTAACTTCTTCTTAATGTATTTTTTATTCTTTGAAATGACGTTAATGTGCCTAGTCTCTCATAAATGCCTTCTCAAATAGGGGGAAAATGTAAACACCTCATTTTAACCAATTATGTGTCTATTCTACATTTCATAATGATTTTATGAAATAACACACAAATTTGATTATAAATTGGTACTAAACCAAATTTACCCACAAATCTCTCATTTTAATCCAAAATTGTAGCAACACATCCCTAATTGGGGTAATGGATCATCTTGGAAAATTAATATGATCAAGTGCAACCAATATCAATTATAAACATTGTAAATGCTATCAAGATCTAATAAAATTAATATTTAATGGATAAAATAACATTTTAAATGTCTCATTATTATAATTTCTAATTAATTAGCCCAATCTTCCTATAATAAGAAATTTCATGACTTTTTGAATTATAATATTTTTGTAAAAAAAAAATGATTTATTACCTCACATAGGTGATTTAATTTAACAAGGTTAATGAGAAAGAGTAGGACTACAATAAAGTTCTTACAATTATCTTAGACCCTCTTCCTCTTACACACTCCAAGAAGTCATGACTACACTTTCTTCCAATTTTCCTTCCACACTTCAAAAAGGCCTTAAATGGCATATATTGCACACTCCATGTGTGAAATCATGAGTGTGAGGAATCATCCTCCACCATTGATCTTGATATTCATTCAATGGTCTATAATCATCCTAAGTCCATAAAATCATTGTTGAATGGTCATTATAGACAACCTTTATGAGTGTAGTGTTATTATGTCAAATTATATTAAGAAGATTCACCTTCTCATCTCGTGTGCCAAGACAAACCACAAGTGAACAAGAGGATCTGTTTCCCATGAACCACTAGCATTGCCAAAGACTCCTAGATTATAACCTAAGCTCAATATATACATATCAGTTATCAAGCAAGTCTTTAATAGAGTTAAATGTGTTGTATTTATCTTTTTGATTACATTCATTACTTGGTACCTTCATAGCTCACCTAAGAGATTGGGATTGAGTGGTATTGTCTTCAAGTTGTTTTTGGTTATTTCATTAATAATTGAGTAACTCCCTCATGGATTCCTAATCTACATAATGGCACACTTGATAAGATCCTAAGGATTGGATGCACTCTACAAGTTATTTTAAATAGTTTACTATCTTATAATTACTATAATTGGTCTTTTATAAAGATAATTATCTCTTTTTTTTTAAATCCATTCAAGACCAGATTATGAAAGCATCCATTACAAAATTATGAATTTGAAAGAGTCTTGGGTAAAATCACTGAGGGAAACAATGAATTATCCAAGATAATAGAGAAATAATATTTTTTCTAGTTAGCTCCTATGTAACTATGAATTTGAAGACAAAAAAATGAAATTGTATTTGTAAATTATGAAATTATTTTAAAGGTTTTATGTTTTAACTAGTTTTTTGCACAATTTTGAATTTATAACAATTAATTTGAAATTGTGTCTGCTATTTACTAAATCAATTTTTTTTGTATTCTATGTTTTTCATGCAAGTTCTGAAGAGTTTCAAAATCATGTAGAAGTGTTGTGAAATAATAATAAATAAGTATGAAATTATCACATAGAACAATGAAATCATTCTCTATAATGTTTTCCCTCGTCATTTTCGATGCAATTATGAAATTGAAGCATTTAATATCAAAATCATGAAACCTATTAATAAATAGTAATGTGCCTTATCTAGTTATTTATATGTAGGCCTCAATAGCAAAATTTTTATCTTTAACAACAAAATCATTGTATTGAGTAGCAAAATTATGAGGTTTAGCATCCAAATCACTATCTTCAACTACAAAATTATCATCTTCAGTAGCAAAATATCTATCTTTAACAAAATCATTTCACTTGTTTCCTCCATTTTATTATTGGATAGTTATCTTCAATGAAATTATATAAATCTTTAGTGAAATTGTCGCAAACTTTAGTGAGATTATTTAGTTCAACAATGAAATCATTGAGTGTATCCATAGAATCATCATAACTAATAGAGAAATTGTTCTGACTATTTTTTTATTCTTTGTATGTAGACCATAATAGTGAAATTGATCTATGTAACTATGAAAAAATTATGTATCTAGGTTGATACTTAAAAGAATCATAATTTGAAGCTCCTTTTGGCTCAAAACCACTTGTTTTAAACTTATAATCAGTTTGTGATTGAAGGACCTTAGTCAAATAGTGGCGTTTATGGGTCAAAACAATTGAATTCTATCTAAAATTTAAATTTGGGAATATAAAAAACATTAACATTTTAAAAAAAGTTGTTTAAAAATTTAAATCACACCTCCATTTTGTGTTTAAGCAAAAGAACATTCACATTGGTTTTTACTTAGCTTGATTGTTTGTGTGTCTACCCAAAAAAGTCACATATTTTCTCTCCTCATTCTTATGAACTTGGATGACTCATAAATGATATTTTCTTCCTTTATATATTTTTTAACTTATCGATCAAGATTTCGTAAACTCCTTACAAGCCCTTTAGGGTTAAATTGACTTAGGGTTTCATCTCCTAACATCATACCAATGCCACATTTTCTATGGGATATATAAATTGAGCATGTTATTTGAATAGAGAGTGGTAGAGAAGTTAACCTAAAAATTTGAAAAGATCCTTGGATCATGCATGTTCTATAAATCACACTATACTGAGAAATTGAGGGATGAAGTGGTTACAAAAGGGACAAGACACTTTCCTAACTAGCTAGATGGCTTGACATCCAATTGACAGATAGGTCTAAAGTTCCCATATATCATAAGGTATGTCATGACTAATTAGTTTTCCATCAAAAATTTAGGGTATAAATCCACTTTTGCCATGGATAAATCATTGACATAAGGGTGCAAAGGTTAACAACCCCCAAGGATTGTGTTTTATATATAACCTTTTGAGATAATAGGGTGTAAAAAAATACCAATATTGAGAAAAAATTTATTTATTTTAATGAACCTTAAATTTTATCCTCTTAAAATCAAGTATATCAAAAGGACTTAATGACTATATTACAACCCATGTTAGTTTCGATGTGATTTCTTGGAGTGATTATTTTCTTAAAAACTGTGTTGTGTTTAAAACATAATTCTAAAATAAAAACACCAAGTTCTTTGTTCAAAAACCAAAATACATGGTCACTTTCATGTTTTCCCAAAGAGGCATTACACTATCAAAATTTCATGCAAACAAGTTAATGACACTATCAACTTGGTCCAATGTCTATCTTATTTAGTCTAACCATGTTGTTATAAGGACAATTTTGAGCCAAAACCTAGACCTAGTCTATTTTTAATATTTAATTAACAATTTTGAGGCCAAATACCATATTTTTATCAAACTTGTGCCATTATGCCATTTAATTTATTCAAAACTTAAATTCAAGTTCAAGTGTCCATCTTAATGTACCTTTGTTTCAAATTACTAAATAAACAATTTCTTTATTTCAAAACCAAAATTCTTGTCAAATGTGTGTCATTATACCATTTTATTTAATTCACAACCAAGTGTCAATTCTAATTTTTCTTCTAAGGCTTTGATAGTAAACTTCGAGTTCTAAGTTTGAAGTGGAGTGCCAATACTAGTCCAATTTGTGTCAAGATCAACCCCTTTTAAAGGATTTATATTTAAACCAACTTTGGATCTTGATTCAAAATTTTAAGACCAAAATCAATCAAGTCTCATTTCTTTATTCATAAGGTCAAGTTTCAAAGACTGAACCTTTCAATTTAACACAACAAATTTGAGTCCTTATATAAACCATGTCAATGTGCCATCTATTTGGTTCCAAAAATAGTACTAGTTCTAATTCAAGGTCAAATTTCAAACCAAATTCAAACACCGAAGTCTGAATCCTTTTCTACATTTTGAATCCAAACCTTAATTTCAAATGCCAAGTATAATTTCAATACCATTTCAAGACCAAATTTCCAATTCATGTACCAAACTGTGCCAATGTTAAACATTGATAAAATTATTCGCCTTAGACATTTGCATTAATTTACCCAATTTAAACATTCAATGTCTACCAAAGTCAAATTCAACTTCAAATTTCATAACAAATCACTTCTATGCCAATTCATTCAAATCCAAATCTAATTCATCTTAAACCACAAACCAAATCAATTTTGTACCATATACCAAACCCTTTTAATTCTAATCTAGTTCATATTGAGCCACATACTGATTTAATTCTATATCATGCCAATTGAATTCTGTATAATTATAGTCCAAATCTAAATCAATTGCATAATAATTTAGTCCACTTATTTTTTCTCCATTTAATCTCCTGCACCTATCTATTGGGAATGAAAAAATCATATCATCCATCCTTTATTTCATTTTAATAATGCATGTTCTAATTCACCCTATTTGGGGAAAAAATAAAATCAAGATCATTTTGATAAGTTCCAATATATGCCTTTATACCCTTTATGGGGCCAGGAAAAACCAATTCTACTAAACCAAAACCACCCTCTTTGAGCCATTTCTCTAGAATAATAATTCCTTTCTTTGGGCCCATTCTATGTTTTGCTAATTTACCCTTTTTAAGGCTAAGACTTTTCTAATCTAGACATATACCATCTTTTTTGGGGCCAAACCATTCCAATCTATGCCATAACCACCCCTTTTGGTGTTAATTTATTCCAATTTAATACCCATTGCATGGACCTTACTTGGGGACAATAGTCCAAGGTTTATTTGAGTCATGGTGTCTCATGATCATAAACTTGTTCTAGCTTGGCTAAGACTATGTAAAAAATAAATAGATTAAATCACTTAGCTTAGTCAATAAATAGACTAATTTACATCTATTTTAGACACACCATTAATCCAATTTCCAATTTTGTCTTATAGTTGCAATAAATCTAACCAGCCATTTTCCATTAATAATACCTCCCAAATATGTCGTCAAGTACAAACTATGAACAAGAATAATTTTATTGATAATTATTTGACAAAGATGAATATCTTAATATATTTTGGAAAATGGGTGCTAAATTTCCATATGGATTTTAAATAGAGGACTTACACTATTTGATTAGATCTCCTAAAGAGATATCACTATAAAGTCAATATTCTAGACCTATTATACCTTGACCTTACTGGTGACCCCTATATATTGACAATCCAAGTGTGACTAAGTCTACTAATTACATGATTAGGATATGTATTGATCCACTTCCTAAACATGATTAGATATGTCTAGTTTTAGAGTAAGGTCGTGAGATTCAAACCATTATCGACATTATTGTCGAATCACCTATATTTGAATAAAATCAAACCATATTTGGAAACACCATTATTCAACCATTCCAAAACATTTTTTCACTAACTAAAATCCCCCATTTATAGAAATTTATTCCTGCCAAAACATTCATTTCTAAGTAAAAGGTGAATAAGGTACTTGTGTATAACACCATTTAATATGCACCCATTGTGGCTACTTCAATTCAAAATCAGGTTCTATTCTAGAATGAATATAAAAATTAGGTTCCATTTCAAAACTAATATAATATTTATCATCAAAATCAAATTCAACATCAATCCCAACATCAAATTTAGATCCTCTCAATTCAAAATTAGCTTCAGAATCATAATATATTAGTGGATGTTATTAAATTGGCTATAGCTTTTTGTTATATCCAATTGAAAGCATTTATAATCCTTGTTGAGCATGGTCATTAATTCTAGGTTTTCATTGATGTAAAAAAGAACATGGGATACTAGTGCATCAATGATAAAGAAGTTATGTTTGATAACTTGGAGAGATATGACACATGTATAGGTCTATAAGGATAAAGAATAAATTGTGAAGAATCCATAGATGTCTTGGTGAAGTTCTAGTGTGTCATTTAACCATTTACAAAGAGAAGCATGCATATTATATCTTAAGAGAAGCTAGACCATCACTTCACATAATGCAGATATGAGTGATCTAGCAAGTTTGTGCATTTTGTGTAGGTAATCAAAAAGTCAACATTAGTTAAAGTTTTTCATGAAAATATTATCTATGGTGCTAAGAAGGTACTCTAATGTTTTAGAGTCTTGAAGTGTTTTCTAGTTCAAGATACAAACCTTTAAAGTTGTTCTAGTAGGTTTTGATGGATCAACGACCATAAAGTTTAACTACATTGAAGTCTGGGGTCAAATAGTCAAGACAAATCTAATGGTGAGCATGTAATCAGATGATGAAGATCTGTGATGAGCATGAAACCTATCAGATAGAGATTAATTATGAGTGTGTGATCATGTAGTTATGATCCAATGGAGTGTATTTAGTTAATAAGTCAACATAGTGCTTAGATTTCATGTGGAATTACTAAGTGGTGCAAACATGTTGCCTAAATGGTATAGGGTGTATAAAAGGCACATAGAGGTGCCAAGTGGCATGATCATGGAAACATAGATCTAAGATAAATGATTAATGATGTAAGGTAAAGACAAGGAGACTTCTAAAGATATTGATAGAGCATAACTGATCTAGTTACAAGGGGAAACAAGATGATGACAATGTTTGATGTTTAGTATTTACATAGTGACCATTGGAATTTAAATATTCAAATTAGTGAAATAAAATTAGTGATGGGCTTTTGATCTATATCTTAAGCATATGGAGAAATTTTCTAAATGAGTAAAAAGTAAAGTTGAAAAGGACTTCAAGGCACATCCATCAAATTTTATTATAAGGTTTGAATGTTTGTAAAGTTGTAGATATTAAACTTCAAAGTTGATTGTTTGTTTATTCATGGTGTTCTTTTGTACATAATTTTGTTTAAGAAATTTATGCTTTAGTAGAAGAGTGTTTTGGTGGATGTATTAATTTTAATATGTATTATAGGTCATATGGAATGGAACCAGGTATTTTAAAGTGTTATTTTGTTCTTAATTTACTTAATAAAGTGCTAAAGGGGTAATAGGTCTCTATGAGACTTATAAGGGATACTAAGCCTAATCGAAAGGCATAACTACTTAAGTATGACCCTTAGATGTTATGGCCAAGCTTTAAAGATGGTATTGAGATATGGGTTATCATGATAGAAGTCTTTAAGGTTAATATGAGTTTTTTTTGGCCAACCTAGATGTGGATATTCAAGAAGACTCTATAAAGAGTGAAGGCTAAGCTAATGGTTTCTAAACTTGAATGTGGAAGTTTCAAAATAGCAAAAGATAGAGACAAAGGAAAGAGATCATAGATAACATGCTCAATGGATGGAATAAAGTATAGAGTAGATTGAGGATGAGAGAAGAAGCCTAGAGTGATCCAAAAGGGGCCTTTGGATGCATTAATTATATGAGCAAGATTGAGTGTGTACGTAGAGTTGAAAGAAAGGTTCTATACATTTTTCCCCATCAGATTGAAATACAATCAAAGTTATGGAGTTGATGATTTCATAAGGTGTTTTATGGGTGCTTAGCATCTAGAAAAAGTGGGTGCTTGTTCATATTTAGGGGTGGGTAATCCTTGTGAAGTGGGTGCTTCACTAAAAGGTCTCATGTTTGTGACCATTATATAGGACAAGTAGTCCATGTGTTTTCAGGATTGAGAGTGGGTTTTATTCCATAAGAGATTTTTCCATGTAGACCTTGTGTTATGTGTGTGATCTTGCATCATCTTTCTTATTCATTGTTATGAACATCTTGTATAGCTTATGAATGTTTGTGGTCATTGATTAAGAGTTTTAAGGGATTACAATTGAAGTTTGAAATATCTTACATCATTAATTCACCCCCTCTCTTAGTGAGTGTATCTCCAATAATTAATATCAAAGTAGGACCTTCATTGCAAGTTTAACCACTTGAAGGTGATCATAGGTACAATTAAAGACAAATAGGCTGATATTTTTATTCAATGTGAACAAGTATGTGCTTTATTAGAACTCAAATTTTCAAGGGAATAAAATGAATGTCTAAAATAAAAGTTTAAAATATTGAATAACATGATAGGGAGTAAAAATTTAGACATGACTTCCTCTATATGTCATGAGATGCTTACAAGAATTGATAGTGTGAAGATACAAATAGGAATAATAGAAACAACAGCCTAAAATTTGTAGGTTGTGGTTGATACAAATTGGAATCAAAGAATGGATCATTTAGAATGTAAATTTATGACTTATATTGATGCACTTTTATCTAAAGACAAGAAAAAATCTAGTTCTACAAAAATAATCTATGGATGAGATGTCTTGGGGTATTGATTATCAAACAAAAGGGGTGATTAACATGAATAACTATAGTTATGTTTTCAATGGACATTGTTATACTTGTAATGAATATGGTCATAGATATAAGGACTATACTTACTTTCCAAGGAGAATAAATGAGGTTCTCTATTACAATTGTAATCAACAGGGACATAAATCCAAGTATTGCAAAAGGGACTTTTGGAAAAAGGACTATCAAATTATTAACACCATCAATTGGTTCAGTAAATACAAAACCAAGATTCAAGGAAAGAAGGAGTAGGACTCAAAGGAAGAATCCATGTTTGTAAAAGCTACCTTACGTACTCAAGAGGATGAAAATAAAAAATGGTACATAGGAAGTGGATGCTCAAGTCATATGACATGAGACAAGATTAGGTTTATTTCTCTCAAAAAACACAATTCAGGATTAGTAAGGTTTGGTGACAACAACTGTACTAACATAGTTGGGAAAGGCTCTATAATTTTGAATAATGGTCATACCAGAACTAAAAAAATTTCTATATGTAAAAGGCTTGAAACATAATATTCTAAGTGTTATCCAAATGTATAAACAAGGACATGATATGAATTTTCATGAAAAAGGGTGTGAAGTGAGAATCTCCAATTCTAGAAAATTAGTTTCAAACATTCATAAGGTAGATAAAAACTTATATATGTTCCATGAATCTAATAAATAAAAGTGCTTCATTAATCAATTAGATAAAAGCTAAGTTAGATAAGACATATTATAAGGTGAAGTATTTTGTGAAGTTTGAAAATAACTCAAATGATCTTGACAATATTATGAGTATTCAAAAGCATGCAAGTGATAAAACTATTCTTTTATAAAAAGAACTAAAGCATGTAACTCAAGACAAGATAAAGGCTGATGTGAACAAGGACAATAATAATTTGAAGATCAACCATTATTTAAGGGATGAACATATTGACATAATGGAGACAAATTAGATTAGAGAACCAAATGCTATGAGATATGAAAATTTCAATGGTCATTGTTACTCTTGCAATTAATTTGGTCATACATCAAAAGATTGTAAAAGATCCTCAAAGAATGAATTTTTATGGAATTATGAGAAAGATAATGGAAAGTATGAATAACATCATCACTAAAGACAGTCAATAGGTTCACAAGGAAAGAATGACATCTTTTGTTATAAGTGTCAAATATTTGGTCATATTACAAAGTTTTGTAATATCTTCATCCGGGGACCAAATGATCATGTACATAATCGTCAAACTTCAAGGAATTGTCTTATATCTCAATCACAAGTTATGTATAATTTGATAAACCTAATTTGTTTCAAATTTCATGAGAGAGGTCACATAGCATGGTTTTGCAAGAATGATCAATATTCTAATTCAAAAATTATCAATCTTATCATAAAGAGAAGGATCCATAGTTAATGGAAGCCTAAGTAGGTAAATGAAAAATTGGCTCATAATGGATTATTTACCATGACATAATAAAGAACAAGTTCAAGTATCAAGGAACACTATTTATCTACCCAAATGAACAAGGAAATCAAGTAGGATCCTGAGATAAAAGAAAATACTAAGGTTGATAACTCATTCAAAGTCAATCTAAAGATGAGTAAGGACTAGAAGTCAAGTAAGAGCATGGAGATATGGGAGTCTCCTGAGTTTTGGTATCTTTAGTCCCTATATGACAAGTGGGTGTCACTACATATGATTATTAGGAGACATCTTCCATGTGTGGAAGCAAGTATGTGTGCTCTAGGTAATGATCAAAATACTAATTAGTATAAAGGTATGTTCTCTTCAATTTATTAATATGCAAGATGTGTTTGGCTAAGGGAGAGCTAACTTAGTTAGCTTGAGTGGCTTGAATAAGATGTACATGATATGAGGGGGATCATATGTGAAGATGCTTCAATCATGATAGAAATGTGAAGATGTTTGTTAAAGTTGTGAATTCAAGAAGATTGACATGATGACTTGATCAGACCTAGTCATGTGTTCTGAAAAGGTATCGAATCTTCATGCATGAGAAAATAGAAATTTTGAGTTTTGTAGGTAGACAGGTCCAAGGATCAGAGAATCCCAAGTTTAGATTAGTGTATGTCAAAGAATAAATGACATGAAATGGAGCTTGATGTTAGGAGGAGCTTTTTAAGCACTGTGAGTAGTTTGTTAGGTCTAAGGATAAGAGAAGTCCAAGTTCAGATTGGTGCATGTCAAAGGGGGAGAAATTTATTCATTTTCATGAAAGTATGTAAGTATCCTGAGCATCTTATGTAGTATTTGAATGCATACATTATGTTGAGGAATGATTGTTGGCATGTTGAGGAAGAGACCCTTTGTCATGAATGTCAAAGGGGGATAAAGATCATAATGAATAAGTTTAAATAAGTAAGATGTTATTATGAGGGTGTTTTCCCATCAATGATAAAGGGGGAGATTAGTGAGCATGGCCATTGATTTCAGGTTGTCATTGATGTCAAAGAGAGCATGAGATACTAGTTCATTAATTATAAATAAGTTGTGTTTGATAGCTTGGAGAGATATGGCACATGTGTAGGTTTGTAAGGACAAATAAAAACTTATGAGGCATTTTTAAATGTCTTGGTGAAGTTCTAGTGTGTCATTTGACAATTTGGAGAGAGAAACATGCACATTATAGCTTAAAAGAAGCTAGATCGTCACTGCATGTCATGCAGGTATGAGTGATCCAACAAGTTTGTGCATTTTGTGTAGGTAATTAAAAAGTCAAGATTGGTCAAATTTTTTGATAAAGATGTTGTCTATAGTGCCAAGAAGGTACTCTAAAGTTATAGAGTCTTGAAGTGTTTTATAGTTCAAGATATAAACCTTAAAAGTTCCTATAGTAGACTATGATGGACCAAAGACCATCAAGTTTAACTACATTGAAGTTTGGGGTCAAATAGTCAAGATAGATCTAATGATGAGTATTTAATTAGACAATGAAGATCTATCATGAGCATGAACCTTGCCAGATACAAATCAATGGTGAGTGTGTGATTATTTAGTTATGATCCAAGAGAGCATATTGAGTCAATAAATCAACAAAGTGCTTATATTACATGTAGAACTACAAAGTGGTGCAAGCACATTGATTAAATGGTATAGGGTGTGTAGAAGGCATGCAGAGCCGGCAAGTGGCATGCTCACATAAGCATATGTCTAAGATCAATGGTGAGCAATAAAAGGTAAAGATTATGATACTCCTAAGGAGATCAATAGAGTGCAGTTGATCTATTTTCTAGGGGACATGAGATGATGACAAAATGTTTGATGTTTAGTATTTATATAGTGACAATTGGAATTTAAATATTCAAATTTGTTAAATAAAACCAATGATGGGTTTTTTTAATCTATATCCTGAGCAGATAGTAGGATTTGTTAATGGATCGAAAAGAAAAGTTGAAGAGGACTTCAAGGTATGTCCAACAAAGTTTATTAGAAGGTATGAATGTTTGAAAAGTTGTAGATATTGATCTTCAAATTTTATTGATTGTTTATTAAGGGTGTTCTTATATACAAAATTTTGTTTAAGCAATTTGTGCTTTAGAAAAAGAGTGTTTTGGTAGATGTATTCATTTGAATATGTCTTAGAGGACATATGGAGTGGACCTATGTATTTGAAAGTGTAGTTTGGTTCTTAATTTGCTCAATTAATTGTTAAAGAGGTAATAGGTCTCCAAGAGACCTATAAGGGCTACTAGGCCTAATTAAAAGTCATGGCTACTTAAGTGTGAACCTTGGATGCTATGGCTGACCTATGAGGATGGTATTGAGATATGTGTTAGCATGATAAAAGTCTTAAGGGTTAAGACGAGTTTTTTTTTGGCTGACCTAGATGTGGATATTCATGAAGACTCTATAAAGAGTGAAGGATAACGTAATGGTTTTTAGACTTAAATGTGGAAGTATTGAGAGAGAAGAAGATAGAGATGAAGGAAAGAGATCAAAGATAGTGTGCTCAGTAGATGGACCAAAGTACATAATAGATTGAGGATGAGATAAGAAGACTAGAGTGATCTAAAAGGGGTGTTTGGATGCATTTATTGTATGAGAAAGTTTAAATTTGTATGTAGAGTTGCAAGAGAGGCATTATACACTATTTCTCCATTAGATTAAAATACAATTAGAGTTTTGTAGTTGTTGATTTCATAAGGTGTTTTTTGGGTGCTCAACATCTAAACCAAGTTGGTGCTTGTTTATATTTAGGGGTGTGTGCTCCTTGTGAAGTGTGTGCTTCACTAAAAGGTCTCATGTTTGTGATCATCTTATAGGACAATTAGTTCATGTGTTTATAGGATTGAGAGTGAGTTTTTTTCCTAAGAGGGTTTCCCATGTAGATCTTATGTTATGTGTGTGATCTTGAATCATATTTATTATTCATTGTTATGAACATATTTTATGATCTATGAATTCATGTGGTCATTGATTAAGAGTTTGAAAGGATTACAATTGAAGTTTGAAATATCTTATATCAATGATTCACCCCCTTCTCAGTTATTATACTCTCAACAATACTTACATAGTTTTCATGCATATTTCCTTCAACATCGATGTAAGTTCTCATAGTAGCTTGTATGAGAGTTTATATACCTTTACTCTTCCATTTCCATTATACAAGCCTTTACCAATAACTAGTCTAGCCATTATATTGATGTACCATCTCCCACAAATGTCAATTGGGACTGACTTAATCACACATTGTTAAACTATTTAAATGGTGACATCTCAATGGTGTAATTTATGGGGAAGCAAGACACTATTAAATAATAAAAAAATCCTAGTGAAACCTAGTTTGAGGTTATATGGGAAAATCAAAGTCTAAACTCTGCATCTTCCAGTGAAACCTTGTTCATGGCACTGATTGATAATAAAAAATTAGAATCCTTTAGTGAAATATTTCTTAAAGAACCAAGGGAAAATCAAAATAAATTATCAAAATACCTTAGCAAAAACTTATCCAATGTGTTATTTTTTGGGTGAATATTTTGTCACCAACTGACTGACGACAAAATGGTTACATCAACCACAACATAAGGAGATTTATGTGGCAAAATGGGTGTGGTGACCATAGCCAGAATGAGATAAATCTCTCCTCTCAGCACAAGGAGGTTCCCTATATATATATATATATATATATATACATATACATATATATATATATATATACATATACATATACATATATATATATATATATATATATATATATATATATATATACACACACACATATATATCTATATACACACATATATATCTATATACATACATATATATATATATATATATATATATATATATATATACATATACACACACACACACACACACACACACACACACACACACACACACACACACACACACACACACATATATATATAAGCTAAAAATAGACACAGGGGTGAAATCATACCATCCATCTCTCTTTTTTTAGAGATGATGTTCACAAAATAGAGGAGAATTCCTAGGTCATTACTAAAGGCATTTCTCTTCTTTCATAAATGGTATTTAGCAAATAGCAGGAATCCTTCTTGGGTAGTAACAAGATCCACAAAAAACTCTCAAAAGCACAAAGTCTTTCATTGTTTCTCCTACTGATTAGGACAAAGAACACCATAGAATGAAGTGTAGCCCAAAGTCTCCACCACATACTACAACAGAGTGAAAGATTACAAAGGATAAGGAGAGCTCAAAGTCTCTGTAGTATCCTTTACACAAAACATAGACTAAAGACAATTATGGTAGCACAAAGTCTCCAATAATTGGCTTCAAGACATCTTCCAACTTATTTCCAATTGTTTTGCTTATTTAATTAAATGGAAAAGATTGTATTTATGAAAAATACATAAGAATGATGTCTTAAACAACACAAGCTATTTCAACACCAAGTCTGAAAGGTCACTTGTTTTCTCATTCACTTAATCAAAATATGATTAACAGTTTGAGCTCAAAGTCTCAAGAATGCCTTTCAATTTACGTAGAGCTTCAATTCTAATCACAAAGAGATATCTTATTCTACAAAATGAGAGATTACTATATATCACATCTAAAGAAAGACTTGGGGGCTTGTTTTCATGAAATGGCCCATGCTGTATTGAATGCATTGAATATTTTGTGAAAGGGCCATGTTGAAATAGGTTATCAGCCTTAACTTTGGCATTCCAAATCATATAAAATGTTTTCTCCTAAGCATGGTTTTCTTGGTCTTCTTTATGATGCTTACACAGCTATCAATTCAGCTCTCTGAGGTTCACTTAGTGGACTATTCCACCTATTGGAATAACTCTTCTACAGATATTTCTAGAATTTTTGTAGTTGTTCCCTCTTTCCTTGCTACATTTTGTCTCTTCCTAGTGATTTGAGCTATCAAGACTATCTTCTCAATTTTTGATAGCACCTTCAGCTCCTTTCTTGGCTAGTCATTGAGTTTATTCTCAGGTCTTTTGAAAATCAGCAGTTATTCCATCACCCTGAATTTGAAATTCGTGAGGATGTCACTGATCACTTGAACTACTTTGAACCTTTGAACCTTGAACTCTTTTGGTTCAAAGGTTCAATGGTTCAATAGTTCGGTGATTCAATTTTTTGTAAAGGGCTATATTCACTTGGTTTTCTTCTTCGGTTGAACCATTTGGTTGAACCTCTTTCTGGAATCTTCCACTTCATCCATTTGTTTGAAGCTTCCACTCAAACTTTGAACTCTTTGAACCCTTCGAACCTTTGAACCTTTCAAAGTTCAAGGTTTAATGGTTCAACGATTCAGATCTATTTCTTTGAATCCTTTGAAGCTTTCAACTCTCTAAATCCTTTCATTAAACTCATTGAACTCATTGAACCTTTGAACCTTTTGAAGTTCAAGGTTCAATGGTTCAATGGTTCAATCTTAACTCTTTGAATCCTTTTATTCTTTAAGTCCATCGAAGTTGTTGAACCTTTAAACTCATTGAACATTTGAACCTTATGAAGGCAAGGTTCAATGGTTCAATAGTTCAATGGTTCATTCCAATTATTTGAAGCCCGTTGTTAAGTCTTTTGATTGAACCTCAGCATTGAACCATCCTCAAAACACTAAGGAAATACCTTAAGTGTTTTTAACTTCCCTTTGAGAAAGTCCATCTGTTGAAAATGCGACTTCCTTAGTTGAAAAGGCTTAAATATTTGAAAACATTAACTACTCAGAACATTTTGAAAGAACTAAAGAGACCATTTTGGCCTGTAGGACCTAAATGATTGGCATGTTGTCCACAAAAATAAGTGACAGATTTTGGGAACAATAGCTAGCTCTAGTTGGAGAACTTCCATCGATTAAAATTTTGAAACAATTGAAGGGAGTAGAATCCAAAATCTTAGTGCCTTCATCTATGCCATTGGGCTACGAAGTCATGCTACCCAAAAAGAAAGGTGCCAAAAACAAACAAATAACACAAAATAAAAGGAAGACTATACAAAAACTATACATATGTACAACTAGAATTATCTGATACTTCAAAGATTGAAGTGCTTCAAATGCTGCCCACTATGAGGCAGGGCAAATGGTGTTCCATCTTTATATTTTAGCAAGAAATTATTTTCACCATCTAACTGATAAATGGAAAATGGGCCTCTCCACAAGGAATCTAATTTTCCATGCATTCCTTTTGGTTCTCTCCTCTTGTCCCACAACAAGACTTGATCTCCAATATGAAAATCATAGATCATTGCTTTTTGGTCAAAGAGTCTCTTTACCAGAATTTGATGTAGAACAATACGATTCACCACCATAGTTCATTGCTCATTTAGTTTAGTCAAGTACATGATCCTCTTATCGATGGAACTTTCAAAGGTTAAATATTTTACTGCCTTTGCCAACTTCAATGCTAGAAATTCCAGGGTGATTGGTATCTCTACATTCAGACCATAAAGAAGTTGAAATGGTGACAACCTATCACCCTCTTGGGTGTAATTTTTTCTACCCATAAAGTGTCAAGTAATGCTTTATGCCAGGTTCTCTTATTGTCATCTACTAGCTTTCTAATAATGGTCACCAGGTTCTTGTTGCTTGATTTTTCTTGACCATTTCTTTGCAGCTAATAGTCAGAAGAGAGGGAGAGAATAATCCCATAATAGTAGCAGAATTGGGTAATCTCATGAGAAAAAAATAGTCTGCATTGTCTGTTACAATCTTGGTTGGGACCCCAAACTTGAAAATGATGTTTTCCTTGAGGAAATTACATACTACTTCTGAAGTACAATTCTTGACTGGAATGGCTTCCACCCACTTGGTAAATTAGGTTGTGGCTATGAAGACATAATCATGTCCAACACTTGAGGATGGATTTATAGCACCAATAAAATCAATTCTTCATTTTAGAAATGGCTCTTCTATCACCACAGGCTTGAGAGATAATGCCGCCAACTTGGGTTTGCCAACGAACTATTGACACAGATCGCATCTACGTACCCAAGAATATGAATATTGAAACATAGTAGGCTAATATTACTTGGCTCGTAGAATCTTATGGGCAGTCATGGGTGCAAAATAATGTCCTCCACAAGCCAAATTGTGAAAGGACTCTAAAAGTTTGCTCTGCTACACTATATCCATGAAGTGAAGGAATACCCCATCAAGGTTCCTCTTGTACAAACTGTTGTCCCATTAGACAAAGTTGGTAGCTTTCAACTTAACAATCCTCTTTTCTTTATGAGATAGGTGAGAAAAACACTCACCATAGGTAAGGAAATGAGCAATATTCGAATACCACTCATTCATAGTGGTGACAAAGAGAACTGTAGGCATGCCTTAAACCTCTATTTCTTCATGCCCTACTTCTTTTGGTATGTTATCAACAATTAATTGGCAGAGACCTCTTCCCCACAAAAGCTTCATAGGTTTAATAACAATGTCAAACTCTTGGATTTTTGCAATCTAATTGCCCCTTTTAGTTCTAAACTCCTATTGAGTTTGAATGGACTTTAATGTTGTATTAGGAAATGTAGAGCAAATTTTTACTCTATGTTCCATTCAAATTTTTAGTCACGCACTACAGTTTTGGTTCTCACATACCTTGGTCGTGGCAGCAGAGTTTTAGAGTAGAGCACGAGTTTGTTTCTTTCAATTCTTTTTTGGCTAAGTATCAAAGTGCAGCAGAGGCTACCAAGTGGCGTAGTCTGAGCATGGGTTCTCTTTTCCCCTTTTTGATTCCTTCATTTCATTTTTTCCTAAGTGTTGAATTCAAGTAGAGGCCGCCAAGTGTCACTTTTTGAAACACTGAGCCGACCAACTAGCGTCATTCGAGACACTTTTCATAACTTTCAGGAGGGTCATGGAATGTGCCACGTATTCAATAGTAGTTAAGCAGAACACACCATGTGTCAGCATCAGAGAGATAGTTAGTTCAATGCCCGGGTTCAATGCCTTGGTTCAATGTTAATGGTTCAATACCTCGGTTAATGTGTAAATGGCATGTAGTGTTGAATCATTAAACCATTTTGGTTCATCAGGCAGTTCAAGGGATTGTCCCAAAAACCAAAGGGGTCAAGTACCTTTTTAGAAGGCAGAAAGGCATCATTTCATTTTGTTTAAGTGCTAAAGAGTAGCGAAGGCCTCTAAGTGTCACTTTTCAAGCCCCCTTTCTACTCCATTCCTAAAAGAAGCAGAAGATGCCACATACCCCTAGTAAGAAAAGCAAAAGATGCCACGTATCTTCCCAAAAAAAAAACATGTAGAGACTTCCACATGCATCCATCCCCTTTTTGAAAGTTACTCGAGCAAGGAATGCAATGAGTTTTATTTTGTTAAAACTATTAAGTATCGACGAAGCAGATTGCGACTGGTGTCGAAGGAGGTGCATTCTTGAGTAGGATATAGGGAAAGTGGAGAGATCCGCATGTCTTTGATAAATTAGGGAGAGAGCACAAAGTGTCATTCTTTGGTGCCTTCTAAGTAATAAGAAGATTTTTAGGGGATTGACTAAGTGTCCTCTTCCATTTCAATAGAATAGAGTGTTCCATGTATCTGTTGCTGCAAAGTGAGATGGAGGGAAACTCAGTGGGAGTTATTTTTTGTAGATGGAGTAGTTCACTAGGTAGATTTTTGGGGGCTACAAACATTAAAAGGGCTGCCTATTTGTCCCATGTAAGTGGAGAAGAATGGACAGTTGTGCAGCTAAGTAGGTGATGGAATGAGGAAATTTATGCGTAGGAAGAGGTACTAGACATGAATCAACACACAATAGTCAGAGCAGCCACCTTGCTCCAGCATGGCCCTTCTTGATAAGACCAGGATACATCCAAGGCATTGAAAGCACTATCTATTTGTCCCCTGTGAGTTAAGGGTGGAGTAGAATTGCACGGGAAAGGGGATGATGGAAGGAGACATTTGAGGCTATAAAAGAAGAGGATCAGTATCAGAAAAGGGAGAGGGGGACTGAGAGAGAGAATTTTTTGAATAATTATTGTAAAAGGTTTAGACTTGCTAGAGCTCATGAGTAAGGAATGTCATTTACTTTTGTCTCATTTTCTTGAGTCAAAATTTCTACATAATTGTATGTGTTCCTATGCCTCTTATGTGATTGGAAGATTATTATAAGAAGATTGAACCCTATGCCTTTGTTGACATTTTCTATATCTCAACAAAAGAAGTCTCTGTTGTGAGCCTCTATTTATATTATTTCAATCTTTTACATTGATCATGCACTTGTTTGCTCTTAAATGTGAATGAATCCTATATATAGTCTCACTGTGCTCAAGATTAGGACCAAAATTACACTCAGGTGCATCACCATAGTTACATTTCATTTCCTGCATTTGTGTTTCTATTTAATTTTCTATCCCTTTCCCCCCCACACTTGATACAAAAGAAGAGACCAACTTCTCTAAAATTTGGAGGTTGTTTCAAGCCATAATATCCCACAGCTTGAAACTTCCCATTGTTATTGATTAGAATCAAGCGCAATTTTAACCATCAATAGTTTTTGGCACACGTGGTGGGACCAGTCTTGAAGTTTCTTTTAAGACCGTATGAACTAGAGAGCTATGAGGAGTCAGAGTTGTGGACCAATCACCAGATCATAGTCTACTACAAATCTAGGTATTCTTTTGCCACCTTTGGTAACTAGTCCAAGAAGAAGAGTCAATCAGTTTTAACCACTATAGAGAGTAAATATGGGAGCTCCTGTTTCTCCAAGATATTATGAAAGATGGAATGCTGGTAGTCCTCTGATCCTCTCAGTACCACCAGATACTTATCCTACCCTAGTAACATATATGTTGACCCTTGATGAAGAGGAAATAATCTCAGACTTTCTTCTCACTTTTCAAGATAATGAGAAAAAACATGGACAATTCTTGGATCATGTTTTAAATGATTTGTTTGAGATTATTGGGTCAGGTTATACAATTTTGCAATATAGCTATGAATCGGTTACAGATGAATAAAATAGCATTAAGCCTCAATTACATGTGCAAAATTATTGCACTCTTTCAAGATTATCCTTTCAAGAGGTTAAAGTCATGAAAGAGGAGGATAATGCAATAGAACTGGAGTTTGAAGCAGAAAAAGTTAGGTCAATAAATGATATAGGTCAAAAGGCTTCTATTGATGAGCAAACTATCATTGATTTCCTGGTAAGGCATACCAACATCAGGAGCTAATATTTGATGGGCTTCCAAGAACAAGAGGAGCTTATGGATGTCGAAAGCATGTTTGACTCAAACTCACTCAAAAATAGGCAAATCTGTGTGGCTTACATAGAGGACATTTCACCAAAGATATACCCTTTTTAATCACTTGTATGGCAACATAAGATGGCTTGTCATGAAGTAGACATTAGAAATTTTGCTTTTGATCCCAGAGGGAGATAAAGATGCTTAATTAATGTAGTTAGGTAGTTTCCCATTCCTGCATTGTTTTTGTTTTTTGTTGTTGTTTTCCCACTTTCCTTTTAAATAAATGTTTTAAACACATAGTTGGTGGCTTAGAAAGTTTTTTAAATTCTTTAAATTTTTTTAGCATTAAATGCTTCCCAAATCTTTCAAAATCTCTAAGGTACCTTGCACCGCAACTTGCATAGCATGTCCACCTCACTGTTACCCAAAGATTGAGTAGGATCTGCTAACAGTCATCCAAATTTAATGTTATTTGAGACTTGATAGGTCCATAAATATCTCTTAGAAAGATTTAAAGTTTACAAACTCTCAAGCATTCCTGCACCTGTGAAAATATCCTACTCCTTGTGATTTGTTAGCACCTAGTAAAATTTGCTTCAGCAAGAGTGTTTCTATCTTGCACAAGGTTCATACTAGGTATTACAGAAAGGATATAGAGATGGCGGGAGCATCATCTTCACAAGAAGGAGCTGGGATGTCTAAATCTCTTCCTATGTTGCTTGCTAGTAAATCATATGCTTTAGCTCCCACACAACTGTCAAGAGCCTATCCGAGGACCAGAATCTCAGGAGTTGGTCAAGCCAGTGACCCATCAAAAGTAAAGGATTATGCAGATGGAATCATGGACCCAATCTTGCAAAAAACTAGTAGCAAGAACCTCAGAGAAGGGGCACATCAAACGTGCCTTCAGAGAGCCATAGTAGGGCAATATGAGACATTCGACATAAGGATGTGTACCTCATAACTAGCTCAATTCATTTTCCCAGCTATGCATCCATGCCTTGATTTGATTAAATTATGCGTAGACTTGCTCCATGCACCATCTTACACCATTCAATAGGGTCCCTTAATGGTACAGATCACACCACAATCCATCAGGGACATGCTAGCCCTAAATTATGATGATACTACTACATTCCCCACTATTTCTAAGATACAAAAGACATGGGTGAATGTCAATATTCAGAAAAGGTTTTTGAGGTCTGAGTTACAAATGGCCGATGGTGATGCTATAGTACCCACGCTCCCTGCACCAAGAGCTCAATTAACACCAGCTACCCAAGATGTGCTATGAATGATGGCTCTCATATTTGGCATGAAGGATGACATGGCAGTGTATGTAGAACAAATGGCCATCTTTTTTATGTTGAATATAGTCGACAAGATGTAGGAGTATCGACTTGACTTCTTAGAGCACATTGCCTTTTTAATAGTGGAACAACTGACCCAGTTCAAATCAAAATGGGTGTTTAGGTATTCATCTTATTTATTCCATTTCATACTGTATTAGAACCTTGATATTTTCACCCAACATATGAATCTAAACATATATGACCCAGGTTTTTACCCCCAAAGGACCATTGCTATGTCTGCATGGACACACATTTTAACAAGAACTAGTGACTTGTATGATTTTTGGGAACTATTTGTTACCCCCTCCTTTTGCTACCTCAACCTTGAACCTGTCATAAACAAGTTATTTCCAAGAGTTTCAAACCTCCTGGTCAGTTGTCCAATTTTGTGTGACTTCTATTTTGGGTCCCACCACATGATCATAAGGGTTCATGGGTTTTGTGAGGAACTAGTGTTACTACCGAAGACTTTAAGTCTTAAGTTGGTATTCCTGGAAGTCATCAGGCAGGTGTCAGTAGTCGACAATGAGTATGGCTCTAGGAAGAAGAAGAGAAAAATGTACAATCTCTCATGGATGGTAGGCAATGTAAGTCTAGAAACCAGAGATGCTGAGACTGTGCTTCTGAGAAAACTAGCCTTCCTAGGTTTCCTGCTAGTCGAAGACAAATGGGTTTATGACCCAAGTGGTTTCATAGCTACCTGGGTAAGGAAGAATAGGATTGGGGCTAGGATTGCACATGAAGGCCACCCCTTTTGAGAGACTAGAAAAAACCCTATAGAAGATGCTCCTAGTCTTTATGTTGAATTGATAGATTTGCCCCTACCAAAGAATAGGCCATGGGAAACCTTCTATGATAAGCAAAGGGATTATGATCCCAAAGTCAAGATGACTTCTGGTTTGTGAAGGACATTGAAGAACAAATATTGGGATGCAGAGAAGATTAAAGCCTATTAGAAATATAGGCAAGAAATTTCTCAAACCACCCATACTTTTAGAAGTGTGGAATCAGATAAAAGATGGGAGGAACTCTAGGATGAGTACCATCCCTCCCCTACATCTAGCCTAGAAACAAGCAAATTGTTGACACTCAGTATAGGGTAGGAAGTTAGAGTATGACCAAGCCAGCAACCACAGGCCTCAGAGCAAGCTGTAGCTGCAGCCACTACATCAGTTTGGCCCCAACCTCTTAGCATCATGGAACAACAAAGGAGTGTGGTGTCTTCACCACCAAAAGCTTCCTCATCATTGGAAGTGATTGAAATCCCCAGTTCTCCACATGCACCACTAGCAACAGATGTGGAAGGGAAGTAAATGCAACTAGAATTAGAGACACCTAGGAAGAGGAAGAGGGTGCAATTCCATTTTGATTTAGAGGAAGAAGAGGAACCTTCATGGTGCCAAATATAGAGCACTATAATTCCCCCTCAAGTAAGGATTACTCCTCTTCCTCCCTCTCAGTCTGTTCCTTCCCTTGCCCCCACCTAGCCAAATGACACCTCCTGTCACCTCTACCATCCCCATTTTTCACTTTTCCCCATCTTAGACACCTCAAGCCCTAATGTTACCCCATTTCTCCCCCTTTATTTCCAAAAATATGCCCCTTCAGCTTGCCCATAGCCAACCATTAGCTATTCAATATGGCCTAACACAGGGATATCCTTTTGCGGGAGGACACATTACATCCCTTTCCACCTTCTTGATGTAGGCCGATGCTGCTAGGAAGGCAAGAGAAGCCCAGATGGAGGAAAAGAAAACTAAAGAGAATAAAACATTGGATACCCCACACCTATGGTCACAATTTGACCCTATTCAGCTGTAATTGATAGTGACTCATTTGTCACCCAACATCATCAAGCCAAGCGAGCAAATGCAACTAGAGGATTATACAATGAACGTAGTGGCCATTGATATGTCCATATTTAGACCCCAAGACAGAGTTGAGCTATTGACTAAATCCACTTCTATAGTCATAGAAGATTATTTGAAAACATCAAGAAGACTACAGAAGATGGAGGCCAATTTGGCCAAAGAAAAGGCAAACTATAGCAATTTGGCTAAATAAATAAATAAGAAAGATAATGAAATAACAAGTCTGAATAAATAGTTGCAAGATACTATTTCCCTTCAGATTCACCGGGTAGTCTAGGCCCAAAATGATTCATTAAAATTAGAGATAACACATGCAAAGGATGCAATGATGACCCTTAGGTGGGAGAAAGCTGCATTGTAGGGGAGATTTGAAGGACATCAGTTGTAAGTTACTCAATTGCAGTAGAAACTATTGAATGAACAAAACAATACTGTAGCTTTTCAAGCCCAATTCTAAGTGGAGTAGCAGAAAGTGGCACAACTGATGCTAGAGCTGGCTAATAGGCCAAAAGGTGTTAGAATGATAAAACTAGTAAAGGATCTCTATGAATCAATGTGTAAAAGAATCTCCTTGGAGATTATTCAGCTCAGGCCATCTCTCACCTTCCTGGTTAATGCACAACAATTATGTGAGAAGGTGGAAGATTCAGTGAAGAACACTCTAGCTACAGTCTCCGATAGAGTCATGGACTCCCAAACCTTGTTGTAGAAGCTATACGATGTAATGGATGCAACATTGATAGCCATGGGAATCACTGACAGAATGGTCACTGCAAAATGAGTCACTGAGGTGCTCAGTTTCAATGTTGTGGTGAATAGTTGCAAAGAGCTTCTCAAAGTCATGAAAGAAGGCATTGGCGAGATGAGGCAGCATATTGAAGATCTAGTGCAACTGGGTCTTCCTTATCCATTTCTAGATGCCAACATGGTGCTGATGGTTGATCAAATTGAACCATTGTTGTTGGCCAAATAGAAGGATCAAATAGTTTTCCAGGACCTGCAGGATGATTCCTTAGTATCGAAAGTTGAAGCTATTTTGGTTCTTGTTTCCCAACTGGAATTCAAATTGAAAGCTATAGTTCAAATTTTACTAAATTTTTCACACAAGGATATCATCCACCTTGATTTAGCTTTCGTTGAATTACAGAACAAGCAAGGGTTATCTGACCATAAATGGTCCATCTACCAGATAGCACTTTTAAAGTTGTAAAATTTTGAAATTTTGATAGAGTAAGAGTTGTGTTTCTTTTTGAGCAAGCTCAAAAGTCTTGGGGGTCACCAGTAACTATAGATTAAATTTTTACTCTATGTTGCACTCAAATTTTTAATCACGCATTATAGTTTTGGTTCCCACATACCTTGGTTTTGGCGATAGAGTTTTAGAGCAGAGCGCAGGTTTGTTTCTTTCAATTCTTTTCTGGCTAAGTATCAAAGTGCAGCGGAGGCTGCCATGTGGCATAGTCTGAGCATGGATTCTCTTTTCTCCTTTTTGATTCCTTCATTTCATTTTTGCCTAAGTGTTGAATTCAAGTGGAGGCCTCCAAGTGTCACTTTCCAAAACAATGAGCTGGCCAACTGCCATCATTCGAGACACTTTTCATAACTTTTAGGAGGGCCGCAAAATGTGCGACATATTCAATAGCAACTAATCAAAACACACCACGTGTCAGCATCTGAGAGACAGTCGATTCAATGCCTGGGTTCAATGCCTTGGTTTAATGTTAATGGTTCAATACCTTGGTTAACATGTAAATGGTGGGCAGTGTTGAATCGTTGAACAATTGAACCATTTTGGTTCATCAGGTAGTTCAAGGGAGTGTCCCAAAAACCAAAGGGGTCAAGTACCTTTTTGGAAGGTAGAAAGGCATCGTTTCATTTTGTTTAAGTGCTGAAGAGCAATGGAGGCCTCCAAGTGTCACTTTTAAAGCCCCCTTTCTACTCCATTCCTGAAAGAAGCAAAAGATGCAACATACCCCTAGTAGGAGAAGCGAAAGATGCCACGTATCTTCCTAATAAAAAAACATGTAGAGACTGCCACATGCATCCATCCCCCTTTTGAAAGTTGTTTAGGCAAGGATTGTGGTGAGTTTTATTTTTTTAAAATTGCTAAGTATTGAAGAAGATTGTGACAGGTGTCGAAGGAGGAACATTCGTGAGTAGGATATAGGGAAAGCGGAGAGATCCGCGTGTCTTTGATAAATCAGGTAGAGAGCAGCAAGTGTCATTCTTTGGTGCCTTCTAAGTAATAAGAAGATTTTTAGGGGATTGACTAAGTGTCCTCTTCCATTTTAATAGAATAGAGTGTTCCATGTATCTGTTGCCGCAAATCAAGATGGAGGGAAACTCAGTGGGAGTTATTTTTGGTAGATGGATTAGTTCACTGGGTAGATTTTTGGGGCCTGTAAACATTAAAAGGGCTGTCTATTTGTCCCCTATAAGTGGAGGAGAATGGACAGTTGTGCAGTTAAGCAGGTGATAGAATGAGGAAATTCAGGCATAGGAGGAGGTACTAGACATGAATCAACACATCATAGTCAGAGCAGCCACCTTGCTCTAGCATGGCCCTTCTTGATAAGACCATGATACATATAAGGCATTGAAAGCACCGTATGTTTGTCCCCTGTGAGTTAATGGCAGAGTAGAATTATGCGGGAATGGGGATGATGGAAGGAGACATCCGAGGCTATAAAAGAAGAGGATCAGTATCAAAAAAGGGAGCGGAGGACTGAGAGAGAGAATTTTTTGAAGAATTATTGTAATAGGTTTAGACTTGCTAGAGCTCATGACTAAGGAATGTCATTTGCTTTTATCTCATTTTCTTGAGTTGAAAGTTTTGCATAACTATACGTGTTCCTGCACCTCTTATGTGATTGGAAGATTCTTATAAGAAGATTGAACCCTATGCCTTTGTTGACATTTTCTATATCTCAGAAAAATAAGTCTCTGTTGTGAGCCTCTGTTTCTATTATTTCAATCTTTTACATTGATCATGCACTTGTTTGCTCTTAAATGTGAATAAATCCTACATATAGTCTCATTGTGCTCAAGTTTAGGACCAAAATTACACTCGAGCGCATCACCATAGTTAGGTTTCATTTCCTACATTTGCATTTCTATTTAATTTTCGATCCCTTTTCCCACCACACTTGGTACAAAAGAAGAGACTAGCTTCTCTAAAATTTGGAGGTTGTTTTTAGCCGCAATATCCCACAACTTGAAACTTCCCATTGTTTTTTATTAGAATCAAGCACAATTTTAACCATCAACAAGAACCATAGCAACAATGTGTGAGTTCAGGATGTAAAAATGGAAGTGCTTTACTGCCTTTACCACATCATAAGCATACTTCTCCATGTTTGAATACTTCAGCTCATGAGCTTTGAGAGGATAACTCATGAAAGATATAGGGGACTCCACACCTTATTTGTTCTACTGAACCAAGATGGCTGAGAGCATATGTTTAGAAGCATAGCTATATATCATGAAGTCTTTGGTGTAATCAGGATAAACTAAGATTATGGCATGCGTGATAACTTCCTCGATGTCTTGAAATGCTAACTTGCCTTCTTCAATCTAGTTGAAAGTAGCTTTACCCTTCATCATATTAACAATGTAGCAAGTCTTTTTTGTGAATTCAGGAATGAACCTTCATAGAAAATTCACCTTTCCAAATAAATAATGGATCGTAGTCTTACTGGTAGGAAGAGTAAGCTCTTGGATGAATTTGAATTTTTTTGGTCGATCTTTATACTTTCTCAGGATACAATATGACCAAGAAGTTTACCTTCTATAATCACAAAAATTGAATTCTTAGGATTAAGGGAAATATCATTTTGCTGACATCACTCCAACACTTGTTGTAGATGATGAACATAATTAGGACAATGTTTAAGAAAGACTATCAAGTCATCAAGGTATACCATAATGAACTTCCCCATTTCATTTCTGAAAGCAAGATCCATCTCTCTTTAGAAAGTGGCACCAGCATTGATCAAGCCAAAAGGCATTTTGTGATATGCAAAGGTGCCCCAAGGTGTTTTGAAAGTGGTATTATGTTGGTATACTTCACCAAATTTCACTTGATTATATCCTGAAAAACCATCTAGTATTGGCATCTCAGCGCCAATCACTATTTGTGGAAGCTGATCCATGATGGGTAGGGAATAATTGTCTTTTAAAGACGACTGATTCATATTTTTGAAATCAACACACAGCCAAATTTCTCCATTCTTATTTCTCACAGGGACTATGTTCACAATCCAGGTGGAATGAGGGATTGGGAAAATAATTTTTGCATTCAACATTTTCTATATCTCAGAAAGAATAGTTCCTGATATCCTGGGGTTGTACTGCCTTTATTTCTTCTTGTGAGGCAATGACCCAATTTTGAGAGGAATTATGTATTGTATTTCTTCAAGTTTGAGATATTTTAGATCATCATAAGAGTATGCCAAAACATCAATGTAATGTTGAAACAGTGTGATAAATTTGAGTTTTTCATCATGGGTACAATAATTCCCAATGTTGACCATTTTGGGATTATCTTTTGTGCTCAAATTTATTTGATCAAAATCCTTGAAGAATTTTGAATCCATTTGTGGCTTCTTGATACACTTATCATGCTTATCGAATAAATTTTCAAGAGAAACTAATCCTTTAAGAATTTTATTCCCTTTGAGCTGAAAAAACTCTTCATCAATTTCTAAATTTGTTTCTGGAGTTGATTCTCATGGTGGAGACTCACTGCCTTCAAAGTGAAGCTTTTCAAAGTTGTCCATTTATTCCAAAAAAGTAATGATTTGGTTTTCACCATTAAATACCTACTAATGGTCAACATTATCATGTACACTTGGTCAAAAGACCAACTCAATAGTGTACCTGTCTTCTTTGAAATCTTGGTGAGGGACCAAGAGAGTTGCAGAGATGGCCAATGAATTTGATCGACTGTTGAATTCTCTAAGCATGATAAAAATATTGAAAGCATCAAATATTTCAATGTAGTCCCATACCAGATTGTGATAATAGCATAATCTTTCATTCTTGGTTTGGTATAGGTTCCTCACCTAACAAACCACTAGTTCAATGTCTTCTTTGGCATGAAGAAGTTTAACACCTTTATCTTGAGCAGCTTTTAATATGAGTAGTAGTAATTCATACTCAGTAGTGTTGTTAGTGTTGCTGAACTACAACTTGTATAAATATGGAAAATAATCTCCTTGAGGAGATATCAAAACAACTCTAGCTCCAAAACTGGTAGAAGAATTGCTGCCATCAAATTTAAAAATCTATACATCATTAGAATATGATTTTCTTTCAAATTTTTCTTCATCAGGAAGAGAAGATCCTTTTTCATGTGTACTGCGCCCTACCAATTCTTATGATGTCTTATCTAATTTTTTTAGATAGTCACCTATGGAATTTTTGTCTGCTAAAATAGGAATGTCTTTAGTAGACAGAAAATAATTACCCATTCTTGAAGACTCAAACATAATTTGAGCTTCAGGGGCTGACGTTTGGGTGACAATGTACTTTGATTCCTTCTCAGGAAGTAGCCTTTGTATGATGCCTTGATAGGGTCCTCACCTCAAACATGGCCATGCTAAATTATCCACCAATGTCCTTATAAGAATTTCACCCAAGTAGAATGTCATAAGAGGCCAAAACATTAGCCACCAGGACTGTCATTTTAATTCTCTTATCTAGGAAGGCCATAAATACAAATAATGCATCTTTGATTTGTCCCAGAAGTGGGATTTACTTGTTTTCCATGGAGAAATATCTCCCAAAGTTTTTAGTCAGTGTGAGACTAAAAGATTCTACCACCTTGATAGGCATCACATTCTTAGAGGCATTAGAATCTATAATGCAATTGTTCAGCTGATGACCGTTTATTAGTATGGAAACATAAAATCATTCTGTCTTCCTAGGGGTAGCTATAGGAGTGATGAAAATATTATTTTAGGTGGATATGTTCTTTGGGGGACCAAGAGTTACTTTTGAAATTTCTTGTCCTACAGGGACGGTTTTGTTCTTGATGCATTCAAATAGCCTATCCAACTACTCAGGGTTGGCTTGTAAGTATTCAAACTCAAACATTTGGATCTTGGTCTTCCTAGTATGATCAATTATATCAAATGACTGAAAAGAATTAAGAACAGGGGAAAGAAGTCTATCATTCTAGGTTTTACTAGGTGTGGGATTCGTCTAGAAAACTGAAGCAAAAGGTGTAGGATTGTTTGAGGTACTTACTTTTTTATTGCTCACCAGGTCCTTTGATTAAAAAGGTAGAGAAGCCCCTCATTTATTAATTGAAATTTTTGGTTGAGATTCTTCCCATATTTTTTCCATGTCAGCTTGTTGAGTTGATCGGTTCTAGGACCTGGTAAATACAACGTATGATCCATCAAACACTTCTTTACTTCTCGCTTCATCCTGGTAATTTAGGAAACCAATGTTGGAGTCATCAACTAATTTTTCTTGGCCTTCTACAAAGATATCAAAATCATAATCTTGGTTCAACTCAGGTTGGAAAGAAAAATTAGATTGAGTTTCAAGATAACCAACTGTTGAGTTAGTTGGTGTTGCTTCAATGGAAAACTTCCCTGGTGGGGGAGGAAGGTGAATTGGTTGTCCTTAATTTCTAAAAACATTGCCCTAATACAACTAGTTAGGAAATGTCCTCTTTGGTATATCCTTATAAGGAGGAGCAGACATCCCTTGTGCCATTTTTTTTTTCAGAGCTAGCAATTCATTTACTAGCTTTTGCACCATAGGATCAGTGGTGCCTGTAGAAAATTTTTTAGAAGATGAAGAAGATTTATTTCTTTTAAGATCTCTTCTTATCTTTCCTACCAAGATAAGATCATCTTCAACCTCAGTCACCAAAATATGAGCTACAACAAGATCTATGTGGCCAGCCTGCCTCAATAGGAAACTCCCTTTAGGAAGCTGAGAGTTGATGAAGAAGCATTTAAGATTCTCAAGTGTCAATTGAGAAATTATAAGAATAGTATTTCTCAGCTTATCAAATTTAGCTATGAAGACTCACATAGGTTCATGAGGTTCCTTCTTCATTTGCATAAGCTGAGCTAATAGGGCATTTGCATCTTCTACAAGTTTGAACATGGCCTCAAACTTACCCTTGAGAGTGTTCTAAGCAATCACTGTTTGGGCTTGCAGATGATAAAACTAGTCTACAACAGCACCTTGCAATGTTTCCACAAATAGTCTGACTGTTATGTCATCATATTCAATGCCTATCATACCACATGCTATGTAGAAGGCTTCAATATGTTAATCAAGGTGAACTTTTCTATCACCATAGAACTTGGGAAAATTCTTTTTTGAACTATAGGGTAGTTCATGTAAAGGTGGGGTTAGATTCAGAGGACCAAAAGTATTACCCCAGGGGCCTTGAGATGCCATGATATGACTATTGAAAGGAGGGATAAAAAATCATTGTGGGATATTAATAGACAGAGCTATACTAGCAAAGGAAAGAGAAGATTCATCTAGTATTGGAGACTTGACGTTAGTAGAAAGAAAACTCTTAGTTTACTAAAGGCGAGATGGTAGAGGAAAAAGATCAAAATTACTCAGTTGCACCAACTCAAATATAGGGTCAACAATACCTTGAGCTCTTTGGCTTCGTGTATATAATGGATCTACTAGAGTGTAAAATGAAAATAGAAAAGAACTGGAACTGCTTCAATTTGAAGCTTATGGCTTCAAGCTACTTGTTCTTCCCCAGCAGATTCACCAAAAACTATTGGGTGAATATTTTGCCACCAGCTGACTGACAACAAAATGGTTACATCAACCGCAGTATAAGGATATTTATGTGGAAAAATAGGTGTGGTGACAATAGTTAGAATGAGATAAATCTCTCCTCTCAGCAAGGGGAGGTTCCCTATAATTTATAGTGTGTGTGTGTGTGGAAAAATAGACACATGAGTGAAATCATACCATCCATATCTCTTTTTTTAGAGATGATATTCAAAAAATAGACGAGAATTCCTAGGTCATTATTGAAGGCATTTCTCTTCTTTCAAAAATGGTATTCAACAAACATTAGAAATCCTTCTTGGGTAGTAACAGGATCTACAAGAAACCCACAAAAGCACAAAGTATTTCATTATTTCTCCTACTGATTAGAACAAAAAACACCTTATAACAAAGTGTAGCCCAAAGTCCCCACTACATACTACAACAAAGTGAAAGATTACAAAGGATAAGGAGAGCTCAAAGTCTCTCTAGTATCCTTTACACAAAACATAAACTGAAGACTATTATGGTAGCACAAAGTCTCCCACAGTTGGCTTTAGAACATCTTTAAGTTTATTTCCACTTGTTTTACTTATTTAATTAAATGGACAAGACTATATTTAGGAAAAAGACATAAGAACAATTTCTTAGATAACACAAGCTATTTCAACACCAAGTCTGAAAGGTCACTTGCTTTCTCATTCACTTAACAAAATATGATTAACAGTCTGAGCTCAAAGTCTCAAAAATGCCTTTCAATTTAGGTAGATCTTGACTTCGAATCACATAAAGATCCCATGTTCTACAAAAGGAGAGATTACAATATATAGCATCCAAAGAAAGACTTGGATTCTTATTTTTATGAAATGACCCATGCTACATTGAATATTATATGAAAGGGCCATGTTGGAATAAGTTATCAGCCTTAATTTTGGTGTTCTAAATCATATAAAATGTCTTCTCCTAAGCATGGGTTGCCTGGTCTTCTTTATGATGCTTACATGACTATCCATTTGCCTTTACTTAATGAAGAAAAATAGGCTGTGCCATTTAATATTTGTGTTCTATGAGGTCCACCTGGTGGACTATTCCACCTACTAGAATAACTCTTCTACATATATTTCTAGATTTTTTGTAGTCAATCCCTCTTTCTTTGCTACATTTTGTCTCTTCCTGGTGATCTGATCTCTCATGGATATCTTCTCACTCTCTACTGGTGCCTTTAGCTCTTTTCTTCGCTAGTCGCTGAGTTTATTCTCAAGTTTTTTGAAAATCAATGGTTATTCCATCACCCTAAATTTGACATCCACAGTGACGTCATTGGTCACTTGAACCACTTTGAACCTTTGAACCTTGAACTCTTTTGGTTCAAAGGTTCAATGGTTCAGCGATTCAATGTTTTTTAAAGGGCCACATTCACTTGGTTTTCTTATTCAGTTGAACCATTTGGTCGAACCTCTTTCTAGAATCTTCCACTTCATCTATTTGCTCAAAGCTTTCACTTGAAATTTGAACTCTTTAAACCTTTTGAACCTTTGAACCTTTCAAATTTTAAGGTTCAACGATTTAATGATTCATATCTATTTCTTTGAGTCCTTTGAAGCTTTGAACTCTCTGGATCCTTTCATTCTCTAAGTCTATTGAACTCATTGAACTCATTAAACCTTTGAACCTTTCAAAGTTTAAGGTTTAATGGTTTAACGGTTCAATATTAACTCTTTCAATCATTTTATTCTTTAAGTCCATTAAAGCTGTTGAACCTTTGAACCTTGCAAAGGCGGGGTTCAATGGTTCAATGGTTCATTCCAATTATTTGAAGCCTACCGTTAAGTCTTTTGATTGAACCTCAACTTTGAACCATCCTCAAAACACTAAGGAAATGCCTTAAGTGTTTTAAACTTCCCTTTGAGAAAGCTCGCCTGTTGAACTTATGACTTCCTTAGCTGAAAAGGCTTAAATATTTGAAAAACTTAACTACTCAAAATATTTTGAAAGAAAGAAAGAGACCATTTTGGCTTGCAGGACCAAAATGATCAGCATGTTGTCCATAAAAATAAGTGACAAATTTTGGGAACAACAACTGGCTCCAGTTGGGGAACTTCTATCAATTAAAATTTTGAACCAATCAAAGGGAGTAGAATATAGAATCTTAGTGCCTTCATCTATGCCATTGGGCTACGGAGTCATGCTACCCAAAAGGAAAGGCACCAAAAATAAACGAACAACACAATACAAAAAGAAGACTATACAAAGACTATAAAAACTATACATATGTACAACTGGACTTATCTGATACTTCAAGGATTGAAGTGCTTCAGATGTTTCCCACTATGAGGCAGGGCAAATGGCGTTCCATCTTGATATTTTAGTAAAAAACTATTTTCACCATTTAATCGATGAATGGAAAATTGGCCTCTCCATAAGGAATCCAATTTTCCATGCATTCATTTTGGTTCTCTCCTCTTGTCCCACAACAAGACTTGATCTCCAATATGAAAATCATGGATCCTTGCTTTCTGATAAAAAAGACTCTTTACCAGACTTTGATGTGCAGCAATACGATCCACCACCATAGTTCGTTGCTCATTTAGTTTAGTCAAGCATATGATCCTCTTGTCGATAGAACTTTCAAAAGTTGAATCTTATACTACCTTTTCCAACATCAATTCTAGTAATTCTAGGGTGATCGGTATCTCTGCATTCAAACTATACAAAATTTGAAATGGGGATACACCTATCACCCTCTTAGGTGTAATTGTATCTACCCATAAAGTGTCAAGCAATGTTTTATGTGAGGTTAATTGATTTTCATCTACCAACTTTCTAATAATGGTCACCAGGATCTTTTTGCTTGATTCTACTTGACCATTTCCTTGCGAATAATAGTCAAAAGAGAGGGAGAGAATAATCCCATAATAGTAGCAGAACTAGGTAATCTCATGAGAAGAGAAATAGACTGCATTGTCTATTACAATCTTGGTTTGGACCCCAAACCTGGAAAAGATAATTTCCTTGAGGAAATTACATACTACTTTTGAAGTAGCATGCTTGACTGGAATGGCTTCCACCCACTTGGTAAAGTAGTCTGTGGCTATGAGGACATAATCATGTCTAGCACTTGAGGATGGATTTACATCACTAATGAAATCAATTCACCATTACTAAAATGGCTCTTCTATCACCACAAACTTGAGAGGTAACACCGCCAACTTGGGTTTGCCAACAAACTATTGACATATCTCACATCTACATACCCAAGCGTATGAATCTTGAAATAGAGTAGGCCAATAGTACCTGGCTCGTAGAATATTATGGAAAGTCATAGGTGTAGAAAAATGTCCTCCACAAGCCAAATTGTGAAAGGACTCCAAAAGTTTGCTCTATTGCACTTTATCCACGTAGCGAAGGAATGCCCCATCAAGGTTCTTCTTGTATAAACCATTGTCCCACAAGACAAATTTGGCAACTTTCAACTTAACAGTCCTCTTTTCTTTATGAGATAGGTGAGCAAGACACGCACCATAGATAAGAAAATGAGCAATATTCGAATACCACTCATTCGTAGTGGTGACAAAGAGAACTGTAGGCATGCCTTCAACCTTTGTTTCTTCATGCCCTACTTCTTTTGGTATGTTATCAGTAATTAATTAGTAGGGACCTCTTCCACGCACAAGCTTTGTAGGTTTAATAATAAGATCAAATTCCTAGATTTTGGCAATCTAATTGCCCCTTTTAGTTCCAAACTCCTGTTGAGTTAGAATGGACTTTACTGTTGTATTAGGAATCAGAGAAATAGTGTGTGAGTTCAGGATGTAAAAATGGAAGTGCTTTACCACCCTTACCACAACAGAAACATGCTTCTCCATGTTTGAAAACTTCAGCTCATGTGCTTTGAGAGGACAACTCAAGAAATATATGGGGGACTCCACACCTTATTTCTTCTGTTGAACCAAGATGGATGAGAGTGTATGTTCAAAAGCATAGCTATATATCAGGAAGTCTTTGGTGTAATCAGGACAAACTAGGATTGGGGTATAGGTGATAACTTCCTTGATGTCTTCAAATGCTGACTTGACTTCTTCAGTCCAGCTGAAATTAGCTTTACCCTTCATCATGTTGACAATGTGGTGAGTCTTTTCTATGAATTCAAGAATGAAATTTCATAGAAAATTCACCTTTTCCAAAGAAAGAATGGACCACAGTCTTACTGGTAGGAAGAGTAAGCTCTTGGATGGATTTGAATCTTTTTGGGTCGATCTTTATGCCTTCTCGGGATAAAGTGTGACCGAGAAGTTTACCTTTTGTAACCCCAAAAATTGACTTCTTAAGATTAAGAGAAATACCATTTTGCTGACATCACTCCATCACTTGTTGTAGATGATACAGATGATCAGGATGATGTTTAAAAAAGACTGTCAAGTCATCAAGGTATACCATAATGAACTTCCCCATTTCATTTCTGAAAGCAAGATCCATCACTCTTTAAAAAGTGGTGCCATCATTGATCAAGCCAAAAGGCATTCTCTGATATGTAAATGTGCCCCAAGGTGTTGTGAAAGTGGTCTTATGTTGGTCTGATTTACCAACTTCCACTTGATTATATCCTGAAAAACCATCTAGCATTGATAACATCTCAATGTCAGTCATTGTTTGCAGAAGCTGATCCATGATGGGTAGGGGATAATTTTATTTTAAAGATGACTGATTGAGATTTTTGAAATCAACACACAGGGGAATTTATCCATTCTTCTTTCTCATAGGGACTATGTTTGCAATCCAGGTGGACTGATGGATTGAGAAAATAATTCTTGCATTCAACATTTCCTATATCTCAGAAAGAATAGTACCTGATATCTTGGGGTTGTACTGCCTTTGTTTTTTCTTGTGAGGCAACGACCTAATCTTAAAAGGAATTTCATGCTAGATTTATTCAGGTCTGAGAGATTTTAGATCATCATAAGAGTATGCCAAAACATTAATGTAATGGTGAAACAATGTGATAAATTTGAGTTTTTCATCAGGGGTACAACAATTCCCAATGTTGACCATTTTGAGATTATCTTCTATGCTCAAATTTATTTGATCAAAATCCTTGGAGGATTTTGAATCCATCTTTGGCTTCTTGATACACCTATCATGCTTATCGAATAACTTTTCAAGAGAAACTAATCCTTTGGGAATTTCATTCCCTTTGAGCTGAAAGAACTCTTCATCAGTTTCTAAATTTGTTTTTAGAGTTGATTCTTGCAGTGGAGATTCACTGCCTTTAAAGTGAAGCTTTTCAAAGCTATCCATCTGTTCCATAAAATTAATGATTTGGTTGTCACCATTAAATACCTGCCAATGGTCAGCATTATCAGGTACACTTGTTTGAAAGACCAACTCAATAGTGTACCCATCTTCTTTAAAATCTTAGTGAGGGACCAAGAAAGTTGTAAAGACGGCCAATGAATCTACTCGACTGTTGAATTCCCTGGGCACGATAGAAATACTAAAAGCATCAAAGATTTCAATGTAGTCCCATAATAGATTGCGATAATATCATAATATCTCATTCTTAGTTTGATACAGGTTCCTCACCTAACAAACCACCAATTTAGCATCTCTTTTGGCATGAAGAAGTTTAAAACCTTTATCTTGAGCATCTTTCAATCTAAGTAGTAGTAATTCATACTCAGCAGTGTTGTTAGTGTTGTTGAATTGCAACTTGTATGAATATGGAAAATAATCTCCTTAAGGAGGTATCAAAACAACTCTAGCTCCAAAACTAGTAGAAGAATTGTTGCCATCAAATTCAAAAATCTAGACATCATTAGAATCTAATTTTATTTCAGATTTTTCTTCATCAGGAAGAGAAGATCATTTTTTTATGTGTATTGCACCCTACCAATTCTTCTGATGTCTTATCTAATTTTTTTAGATTTTCACCTATGGAATTTTTGTCTACTAAAACATGAATGTCTTTAGTAGACAGAAAGTAATTACCCATTCCTAAAGACTCAAATAGAATTTGAGCTTTAGGGGCTGACATTTGGGTGACAATGTACTTTGATTCTTTCTTAGGAAGCGACCTTTGCATGATGCCCTTGATGGGGATCCTCACCTCAGATAGGTCTATGCTCAATTCTCCACCAATGTCCTTATAAGAATTTCACCCAAGTAGAATGTCATAGGAGGCCAGAATGTCAACCACCAGGACTATCATTTTAATTCTCTTATTTGGGAAGGCCGAAAATACAAAGTAGGCATTTTTGATTTGTCCCAAAAGTGGCATTTATTTGTTTTTCATGGAGAAACATCTCCCAAAGTTTTTAGTCAGTGTGAGACCAAAAGATTCTACCACCTTGGTGGTCATCACATTGTCAGAGGTGCCAGAATCTATAATGCAATTATTCCATTGATGACCATTTATTAGCAGGGAAACATAAAATGGTTCTGTCTTCCCAGGGGTAGCTGGAGGAGTGATGACAAGGTTATTTCAGGCAGATGTGTTCTTTAGGGGACCAAAAATTTCTTTTCCTACAGGGATGGTTTTATTCTTGATGCATTCAACTAGCCTATCTAACTGCTCAAGTTTGGTTTGTAAGTATTCAAACTCATACATTTGGATCTTAGTCTTCCTAGTATGATCAATATTATCAAATCACTAAAAATAACTAGGATTAGAGGAAGGAAGTACATCATTCTAGGTTTTACTAGGTGTGAGATTGGTCTATGAAATTGAAGCAGAAGGTGTAAGATTGTTTGAGGTACTTACTTTTTTATTGCTCACCAGGTCCTTTGATTGGAAAGGTAGAGAAGCCCCTCATTTAGCAATTGAAATTGTTGGTCAAGATTCTTCCTCTATTTTCCCCTTATTATCTTGTTGAGTTGATTGGTTTTAAGACCTAGTAAATACAGCGTATGATCCATCAAACACTTCTCCTTTACTTCTTGCTTCATCTTGGTAATTTAGGAAACTAATGTTGGAGTCGTCAGTTGATGATTCTTGGCCTTCTACAAAGAGATCAACATCATCTTCTTGGTTCATCTTAGGTTGGAAAGAAAAAAATAGATTTAGTTTCAAGATAACCAACTACTGAGTTAGCTGGTACTGCTTCAATGGAAAGCTTCCCTGGTGGGGGAGGAAGGTGATTTGGTTGCCCTTGATTTTTGGCAGCATTGCCTTGATACGACTGGTTGAGAAGTGTCCTCCTTGGTATATCTTGATAAGAAGGAGGAGCAGACATCCCTTGTGCCATTTGTTTTTTTAGAGCCAACAATTCATTTTCTAGCTTTTGCACTATAGGATCAGTGGTGCTTGTAGAAAATTTTTTAGAAGATGAAGATCTATTTTTGTTAGGATCTCTTCTTATCTTTCCTGCCAAGATAAGATCATCTTCAACCTTAGTCACCAAAATCTGAGCTGCAGTAAGATCTATGTGGCCAACCCACCTCAATAGGAAACTCACTTCAGAAAGCTAAGAGTTGATGAAGAAGCATTTAAGATTCTTAGGTGCTGGTTGAGAAATTGTATGAATCCTATTCCTCAACTTGTCAAATTTAGCAATAAAGTCTCGCATAGGTTTATGAGGCTCCTTTTTCATTTGTGTAAGCTGAGCTAATAGGGCATGTGCATCTTTTGCAGGTTTGAATCTGGCCTCAAAATTAGCCTTGAGAGTGTTCTAGTCAGTCACTATTTGGGCTTGCAGATGATAAAACCAATCTACAGTAGCGCCTTGCAATGTTTTCACAAATAGTCTGACTGCTATGTCTTCATATTCAATGCCTATCACACCATAGGCTATGCAGAAGGCTGCGATATGATCATCAAGGTGAACTTTCCCATCACCATAGAACTTTTTTTAAAAAAAAAATTGAACTACGAGTTAGTTCATGTAAAGGTGGGGTTAGATTCAGAGGACCAAAAGTATTACCCCAGGGGCCTTGAGCTACCATGATATGACTGTTGAAAGGAGGGATAACATGTTAAACAAAAAAAATACACCATACTTTTTGATTTTATTTATGACAAACTTTTTTAGAAAATATAAGATGTTAAACAAAAAAATACATAAACATGTAATATAAATGAATGAAAATAGTGATGTTGGTATTAGAATAAACATTCAACATGGTGAAATGCATTCATAAGGATATTTATAAATTCAAGTGGTTATGATAATATTAAAACTTTAAGCAATAGATAAATTGCAAAAAAAGTTATCGATCTAAGATAACAATAATCAGGTATTACATTATTTTTTGAGCTTATGTACAGAGATACAACTTGATCAGTTTGTATGATCAGTGTGCATAAATAATTTTTGAAAAATAAAAACAATAAAATGTATGTATGTATTTATTTTTTGTTTATTTATTTTTAATATTTTTAAATTTTATATTATTAAATTTTTCAAAATATATTATTATTTTTTTAATTATTTATTTGTACATACTTTTAATTATATATAATAATTTTATTTACATACATTAAAAAATTTCTATGTTTAAATTCTCTAGAATTAAAATAAAATAAAATAATAGAATATACTTTGAATCGTAGATTGTAAATCATAATATGCAAATCTGAATGAGTATACTTTGAATAGTCAATTTTAAATCATGTTGTTAAAACAACTTTAATTCCAAAATTTCATAATTCTCTATAAAATATAAATAATGTTTTTTTTGATATATTTAATTTATAGATAAAATATATCCCATATATTGAATTTTCTACGTCTAAAGAATTATATCATATTTGTTCTTTTCTATTGATATGAATTGGAACTTTTATTTAGTTATATATTTGATTTTTTTTATTTATGTAAATATGATGATTAAAAATTAAAATTAAAAAATTTCATTTATTATATATGCTTTTTGATATTATGGTGAGGCTCAATAATTTTAAATTTTATATTTTCTAGGTACAACATTATGGAGGAGGGATTTAAAACCAAATGGATAAATGCATTTAACATGATCTGTTTTGAAATGTACAATTGGATAAATTATGAATAAAAAGTTGTCTGTTGAAAATTGTATTTATTAAAATTTGGAACATAAAATTACACATATAAAATGAAAATTGAAAATTGTCTGGATATTTTAAAAAAAACAAAAAAAAAGATAATTTTTTTTTTCAAAATTTATATAATTTAATATATTATACAATATTTTTATAAATAAAATCTTCAAGCAATATAAATTATTTTACAACATTTTAAATAAATATTAATAATTTCTTATTAATTTTCTTACTAATAATAAGATACAAATTAAAACTCTAAATTATTTAATTAAAAAATATTAAATCCTTGTTAAATAAATAAAATAAATAATAAATAGACTTTCCTATCTCAATAATTATCGCAACCATAGGATCAACCCAGCTCATGGTTCCTCCACTATTTACTTTGTAAAAGGATCATTCAAAGGCAACTCCATTTCATTCAATAGCAAAAATATCCAAAGACACCACCAGTTTCGATAAGGACCTTTTTTTCAAAGGGTTGGAAATTTTCGCAATAACAATATTATATGAATGTTTTTACATTTTAATTCCCTGATTTGATGTTATTTGTCATGTTCTCTGATTTGATTTGTTATTTGTTTTGTGTTTACTTTTCCATAATGGGCAAAGTAATTATGTCTGAATAAAGATACCATTGATGATAAACAAAGCAAACAGTTCCAAAATTTAAAAAAAAAAAAAAAAAAATTAATATAAACTTAAAATTAAAAAAAAAATTATATGTTTTTTAATTGATAATCGATATTTTTTTTAATTTGGCAAAACTTTCTAAATTTGTGAGAAGCAGTATCATTTAAAGAGTCAATTACCAATGACAAAAGAGATTTGAACATGAGACTTCATGGTTATATATTTAATAAATCATAAAATTTCAGAAAAAAAAATATAACTCTTATTTATATATATTTATAAAATTATAAAATATCTAAACAAAATAGTTCTAAACCACTCAATCAAATAATAAGTTAGGATTATATCAATATAATCTTTCTTACTCAAATATAGCCATCAATACAACTCTTTTCTTACTCGAAAATAATCATAATATTTGACTAGCTTCCAAAATAAAGCAAGAGTCATTATATATGTAGAATCTCAAAAAAGATACTATAAAAATCTTAAACAAAAATCGAATAATTAGAATTATATTTGTATAAACAATGAAAGCATAAAATCTTAAGAAAACCAAAAAAAAGTTGTTGCGCTGCTTGAAGAGGTAATGGGTTAGCATCACATCAATGTAGTCTTTTTTTACTCAAAGATGGCCGCCAATTCGTTCCTGCCCCGGGTAACTGCCAAAATAGGTGAAGAATCATTAGAAGTCTAGAACTTCCATCTTCAGTTTCAAGCCAAGGTTAAAACTCCACGTCCATGAATGGAGCCTCCAAGAGATGCTCATTACAAATTTTTCCATATAAATGATGAGTTTGTTTGACATTATCAGTAATGCCTTCAATATCTAGAATGCCGATTACAATTGTTTACTCTTGATGATGTCCAGCCGCCCTTAGAATACTGAAACATGATTTGACTTTAAAGGGTCACATATGAGCTTTAATCTCAATCAATGCATTTTCTAAGGGCATTAGATGTAGTTTATTCAAGAAATCGAGTAAGATGACAACTAAGAGATGAGGATTTTTGGGGTTCTGCTAGTGATTCGTTCATATAAATGATGAATAATGTTTTACGGTCTGTTTTTTCACACTGTTAATATGCAATGAATGTATATCTTTTTTATTTGATAAGGTGAAGTTCAGGGTTTGAAAGGTCCTGTAATTTTATACAAAGGATATAACATTTAAGTTTAAATGAGATGTCTCACGAGACGATTCATTAAGAACCAAAAAAGTTAACATACAGTTCAATTAAGTTGGCTAAAATAAACAAACCAATTAACAATCAGAACCCAGATTAAAACAGAGAGTCTTCCACAAATCTTTTGTTTCCACAAAACCGTCACACATCAATCGAAAAACAGCATTCCTCCCAGGAAGAACTTGTGGGGCCAAACATACTCTAGGCAGCTTAACAAAGCAGAGGACACACATTTAAGAACTTGCCACCATCTTCCACGAAGCTACTGCTCATGTAGTTCACACCATGCCTTCCACAATTATTATAGTATTATTTTTAGGGTTTTTATATTTTTTTAATAAAATTATAGAAATTCTGCATCAAATCTAGTATATTTCTTGAATTTCACTTTGAAAAAGACAAAATAAATAAATAAAATGGATCTTTTGATGATTTTTTACGAAAATTTGAAAGTTCGAATTTGTGATACAAATAAGGAATAATAAATATTAGAGCATATATTTAGTACATTTTTCAAAAAATGTAGATCAAAATTCATACCATTATATTCCTCACTTTGATATCTTTTTGAAAAGTCCTAATTTGCACAAATTAGACATATGATGCTCTTGAAGCATGCATTTGAAGTTGTTATGTGTAATGAATCACGAAGAGCTTACACTAATTGTTTGTCGACTAATCATCTCACAAACTATATCATGTGACCTTTGCAGATAACTACCAATGGATAAATGCCAGTAATTTACAATAGTGATGACCCATATCCTCCATGTGACCAACAACTAGGCATATTTAGCACCCAAGGGCTAGCCCTACACCATTTGGTCTAACGTTTGAAGTCATGTACTTTTGTGGCTCATAATTTTTGATCCATAAACCATAGATAATTTTTTTTTTACACCTTATCTATTTTTATGAGACATACATAACGTGGGGTAGTTTTTTTTACTTTGACCAACCTGATTTCTATAATTTATAATTTTTTCAAGATTTATTGATCAAATCATCTACTTTGGATGTTCTTTTAACAACCCCTCAAGTTGTAGTTAAAAAAATACAATTTTTTAAAAACAAATAGCATTCATTCCACAAAATAAAACAATATAATACACCGTAACCATAACAAAGATCAATAGTATTTATACTTCGAATAGTGCATAAAATATAATTCTTATACAATTCCAATAAAGGTAAACATCACAAGACACAGCTAGGAATGGTCTAACGATACATCCGCTAAACAAATATGAAAATACATAATATAATTACATTACTTCAGTCATACAACCTAATATAATGATATATGTCAAGCTCTCCACAGCTTGAGTTGAACCAACTCATGTATCACTAATAATCACAAGTGTCATCTCTAGGAAGTACTATAGTGGGGGAGGGAGAGCATCATCCAAGCACTCTACGATATTAATCATAGAATAATGATCCCCTGCATAATCTCCTATTAGAGAATGGACCTCCCTTTGCAAGTAGGTAGATAGAATAGTGCGAGAATCCAGTGAGATATGTTAATAGCTTGTGTGCTGTAAGGTTTTTAAGAATATTAAGTATACCATAAAAAAATCCATTATAACATGATATCGTACAACATGAAAATCAAACATATAAAATACGATGTATATAACATTACTTAGGCCCAAGTTTTTAAATAATAAACAATCATTTAGATCAGTCAATTTTATAACACACCATTTGATTGGATTATCTCTTGGTGGTACTATCTAAGCTAGTGGAATCCATCTCACTACCTGTTAATATCATCAATATATATGTCATAGTATGCAAGTCAAAGACTCATACATATTACGTTCTCATAACAATAATATCACATCAAAAGCTAAATAAGGAGAAAGCAAGGTATACACATAATCATCAATGCATGAATGGGTCTTACCTTAAAATCAATTCCAAATTGGAAACAATGACCACTGATTATACCACTCAGGGAAAACACATATTAAACTATAAACTATTTTAATAACATATAAGTAAATGCACCTCATGGCAAACCATATTATCTTAATATGTTTTTCTTTAAACATGACTACTATTCTTCCCACAATTAATCATATAAGTAGTCATAGAATCGTAGAATCATACACTCATATTTAGTCAAGCATAGTGATAACAAACAAGTCATACATTGCATATAATTCTAACTTGAAATTTTTTGCACTATCAAGATTGTTTACACACGTAATGATATCTGACTAAATGTCATAGCACATAATATTCAAGCAATCAGGTGTGGATCAAATATAGTATGTACCATCAAGGTATTTCTTAGATTTAGAATACATAATCTACACTCTTTAAGTAGATATTAATATATTGAACATAATAACTCAGTCCACCAGCTTAAAAAACATAATACATAAGTCAATTTGACATCAATATTCTTATGGATATAAATCACTCGGTTATAAAAATATCCACAATGAAGTAATATACTTTAAAGTTCTTCACTAAAAGCAAACAAAAGTAGAAACTTCAATAGCCTTCTTCGACTCAAATAAATAACTAAGCTAAAAAAACATGTAAATGTCACTTCAACTTAGAATCACATAAATATCAACAGAAAGATATACTGATTATTGCTTTTGTAACCAAAACCATCTCTAAGAACATCAAAAACAAGCACTCACATACAATAGTATTGCTAAGACAAATTAACATCCCCAACTATTTATTATTTCTTTCTAAACCAAGTAATCATAATGTTTCAACATAAACCTTTGCATAAACCATATTATTATTCTTGTATGGGTTTTCGAGACAACAAAAATGATCCATCCGACATTAGATCTTTCATTAAAGAAGATACACAATTTTTGTTTTATTAAAATGACTTCATCACTATAATAACTTAGCACAATATATTTACCATTTGACTTAGCAATGAAATTATAATTACTCATCATTTAACAAAGTGACTTTGCATTTATTAAATACTCAACACATTGCCATAATATTTTCAGTGTTATAAAAAATATACCAAGCCTTTTTAATTATTTTATTCACATCTTTACAATGATTCATTAATGGCACTAGGCGTCTCAATATTGCATGTTGCATATACAGTGACTCAAGTAAATAGCTGGGCATTGTTATTTATGCATGGCATTTTAATATTAAACTTGATAATTTGAATATAATCTCAACACCTCCCTCTAAATACAAGGTGTTTCATTTATTTTGCCTTAAACATTTATTCAATGACATTAGGAAATTATAATAACTCAGCTATTTAATATATTACTCAACAAATGTTTAGAAATAAGGCACTGCCCTGAAGGAAATGTAGTTTAATTAAAATAGACACTGGGAGTTCTATATTCAATGACATGGCATCTCAATAAAAATACTCATGGTAGAAATTTTATATTCCTAGCGCTTGGCATGGATGATTTAGTGTTTGACAATAGGGTCCTAACGTTCCAATATTATCCCTAAGCATTCTAATTTGCATGCACAGTGATTTAAAACATATTCAAAACAACTTTAGAAACTGTTATACATCCCTTCTATTTTAATATACATCCATCTAAAAAACAAGTCGTTGTTCATTCATTTTAATCCCTGGTCAATATATACTCAACAATAATTAACAATTCAACTTTTCTTTAAAAATCAAACACTTAATTGACTCATATTTTGATATGGACAAGTGGTTTATATCTTCACACGTGGTTTCTATATAATACTCAGTGGCTTGACTTCAGCAATTAAGTGCTTTCACATCTATTATTAATTTCTCAACATATTAAATTGATTAGTTCAACGTTTGATGCTACAAGCTCAACATTTAATAAGCCTCTCATCAATTTTTTTAAATACTCATTGATTTAAATTCTCAGAGAAAATGATTAGTTATACTTAGTAACTCAACTAAAATTATCTTTTCATAATTAATATATATAAGACTATTATATACTTAGCACTGAATATAGTGATTGGCATCACAATAACCTCATCATGTTATTATATAGCGATTTATCTAGATAGATGTATCATTCAATGCGTCTTGTAGCTAATATAATAGAATATAGATATAAATATAACCAAATAACATTTACAAAGGAGGATGCAATAAAATGCAGCCTACAAGAATGTAACATTGGTTTAATGTAGGATGCTGGTTTAATATCGAATAGAAGGCGATCTGGATTGAGTATTAAAATAGACTAACTAAAATAGGACACTTCCTATAAAATTAATAATCAGGATTTAAAATAAATAAAATGTAGATCCATTTACATATAGAAATATAATTATAAAACCTACATCTAAATTGATTTCAAACTTGAGTAGATAAAACCGATGTTCTTTCTCATCTCCACTTTATATTCTTACTTTCTCCTGTCTTTCTCCAAACATTCTTCTCTTATTTATAATACTTAATTCTCTTGTAAAATCATTGTTCTTTCTTTGCATGAAACTTTCTATTTTTGTTTTTGTCATGCATACCATCTAATTTTCTAGTTCTCTAAATTTAAACTTAAGATGTATCATTAATCAGATATATCTTCATTTTACTAAGAACATATAAATTTGATGCATAAAAATTAGGCCAACCCTCCAGAGGCCATAACTTTTGACTCATAATTCCATTTGAGATCTTCTACATGCCAAAATGACCATAACAAAAATTTAGATTCAACCCTAAGCAACTCTATCCATTTGTATTTGATTTCAATATTTTTTGGAGGCCGACCGTTATCATTTGAGGGTCCAAAATTAACTTTTAAAGTTTTTTTGAGAATTTTTTATTTTTTGAAAATTGTATAATTTTAGAACCAAAAGTCAACATCAGTTGAATTTCATCCCATAAGTCTATTTTAGCATTTAGGATATTTTGAGAAAATTTTACGGTTGTGTGTGCTTTTATGAAAAAGATACAAAAACTGGTAGTTTTTTCTAGATTTTAGTTTTTTCTAAAAATAGCAAGTTTTTTTTAGATTTTAGTTTTTTTCAATTTTTTGCTTGTAAAATCAAAGTGCTAAGTTGAGGTTTATTTAATCATGGTTCATATTTGTAATTATCATTAAGTTATTCAATACAAATTATTGTTCTAAAATTTGGCCTATTGGTAATTTTAATTTGTCTTGTTAGTTTTCAGTTTCATTATTTGGTATAAGAGCAAGATCAAATCTTGGAGGAGTAAATAATGGTGAGAGGATGAGGAAGTGTTGCACAGATGAACCAGACTATACAAGAGATACAAAGGCAAGTTTAATAATTAACAGAGGTTATCACCAATTAATAGAGAAGACAAGATCGTGATGAGGAAGACAATGAAGAAATTCAGCAAAAAGATGAACAACAAGAACAACCACCATTGATAGAAGAGAGGATGGTTCATGCTTTGTAAGGAAGGAATGAAGGAATCAAAGTTGATGTTTCAGATTATGGAGGTAGTTTAAAACTAGAGGAGTTGATAGACGAGATGAATAGCATGGAGAATTTCTTTGAGTGGAAGACTATGAGAGAAGACAAGAAGGTAAAGTTTGCATGCATGAAATTGAAAGGTCATGTAATGCTTTGGTGGGATCACCTATAGAAAAAGAGACATATGAAAGGTAAAGAGAAGATTAATTCATGAAAAAAGATGGAGAAGAATTTGAGAGATAAATTTTATCCTATAGATTATGCACAAACCCTATACAAAAGATTTCAGAATTTCAGACAAAAAGATCATAGTATACAAGAGTATAAAAATGAATTTTATAAGCTTTTTATATGAGTGGAGCATGATGAAGCAGAAGAGAAAATGGATGTAAGGTATGTAAATGGTTTGAAAAAATTTATTCAAGATGAATTAATCATGCATAGAATACTTAACATAGATGAGGCTTATCAATTAGCTTTGAAGGGAGAATAAAAGTAAAATAGACAAAATTTTAGAAGAACATCTTCTGATCCAAAAAGAGGTGGATCCCCTCTAATAAGGGATAGAGGTGGATTTAATGCCAATAAATGTGAATCGTCATGTGGTGCAGAAAGGCAAGACAATGATAGGCAAGGGTTTTAATACCAATAAAGAGAAAGAGGATTTGAAAGAGGACAAGGTTATGGTGGTGCTAGATGATGGTTTATGAATCATGTTCATAAAAAGATATTGATCAATACTATAAGATTTCTAATTTTAAAAATGAAATAATTGAAATAGATATTATGAAAAATAAAAGATTTATACATACTATAATGTATATAAAAATAATTAATTAAAAATATATATTTTTTATTAAATATGATAATTTAAAATTATAAAAAGATTTGGAATTAAATAGACGAAATGAATAATAATTTTAAAAAAATTAAAATAATAGAATACACTTTGAATCATAGATTGTGAATCATGATATGTAACCCTGAATGAGTATACTTTGAATAGTCAATTTTAAATCGTGTTTTTAAAATAAATTTAATTCTAAAATTTCATAATTCTGTATAAAATATAAATAATGTTCTTTTTATGTATTCAATCTATAGATAAAATATATCCCATATATTGAATTTTCTACATCTATAGAATTATATCATAATTGTTCTTTTCTATTGACATGAATTGGAACTTTTATTTAGTTATATATTTGATTCTTTTTTATTTATGTAAATATGATGAATAGAAATGAAAATTAAAAAAATGCATTCATTATATATGTTTTTTGATATTATGTTGAGGCTCAATAATTGTAAATTTTATATTTTCTAGGTACAACATTATGGAAGAGGGATTTAAAACCAAATGGATAAATGTATTTAATATGATCATTTTTGAAATATAAAATTGGATAAACTATAAATAAAAATTTGTCCATTGAAAATTATATTTATTGAATTTTGAAACATAAAATTGCACATATGAAATGAAAATTGAAAATTGTCTAGATATTAAAATACATTTTTTTTTTTTTTTTTTATAAGTTTTTTTTTTAAATTTTATATAGTTTAATATATTATACAGTTATTTTATAAATAAAATCTTCAAACAATATAAATTAATTTACAACATTTTAAATAAATATTAATAATTTCTTATTGCTTTTCTTACTAATAATAACATACAAATTAAAACTCTAAATTATTTAATTAAAAAATATTAAATCTTATTTAAATAAATAAAATAAATAATAAATAGACTTTCCTATCTCAATAATTGTCACAACCATTGGATCAACGCAGCTCATGGTCCCTCCACTATTTACTTTGTAAAAGGATCATTCAAAGGTAAGTCCATTTCATTGAATAGAAAAAATATCCAAAGACAGCACCAGTTTTGATAAGACCCTTTTTTTCAAAGGGTTGGAAATTTTCGCAATAACAATAATATATGAAAATTTTTTACATGTTTTAGATTAAGGTAAAAACAGGTTTTGAAGGGACCCCAAAACCCTTTAACAAATTTAAAAAAGATAGAGCAATTACAAGCACTAGGATAAGCAATCCTTTAACCTACTAAAAAGTAGCAACAAAATCAGGTAATACAAGGACAACATCATTATCCATTTAATAGTCAGCTCCCTAATAATCAAAATAAAGATTTTCTATCTCTTTTTTAGGGGTAAAATCCAGAATAGTTGCCTACCTGCCATCAACAATATTCTGCATACTTTCTAGCTCTCTATTTTTCTTTGTGGATCTTCTTCCGGTCTGGCAGGAGAGCCTACATCTGCTTTCACCTTTAAATACTTTTCATCTCCTTTTCCATATATTATCCATAGTAGAAGCAAGATGTTTCGCCTTCATTTGCTGGTCTTTTTTGCTACTTCTAGTTTCTACCCCCTTAGTAATGGTCTTTTTTATCAGCCCTTTTCTTTGGTTTAGAAAATGCTTTAAGTTTTCTCCATTATCATTTACAGTAAGCTCCATTCAGAGGGAAATCATTCTCAGCCTGAGTCTCCCTGGACTGAGAAAAAAGAGAATCTCCCTCCTCTAATTCATTTCTAACTTCAGCCAAGAATTTTCCTCCCTCTATCTCAGTTTTATCATTTACATCTCTCCATTAGTCTTTTATCTTTTGACAGACAACAATTTGTTTTGATAAATCTATCAAATCATCTATTCTTTGTTTAGGAATTATGGTTTTTGATTATAGCCCATATCATTCTTTCTTAGAATTTTCTTTCTCAATAACAAACTCTTCATCCACCTCAGTTTGTGGAGCTTTGGGATCTTCAATAGAAAGCTCTTTCTCCACCTCAGCATGTAGAACTTTAGAATCTTCATTATTCTTTAGTTCTTGTTGATTATTTTCTTTGGGTTTCCATACTTTCTTATGCTAAACCTTGATCTTTCTCTCATCCAAAACACTGCTAGGATAATTTTTACTTTTGTAAGGATAGTTTCTGACCCAATGCCCCTATTTTTTACAAGCATAGATATAGTTGGGTAGATCTTCAAATAAAAACCTTTGAGTTTTTTTTCCATCCTTAGAAATTAGATCCACTCTTTTAGGGAGATGATTCAAATATGCCACTTTAACATAAAGTCTGGCACTTTGAAGTTTGGATCTAGTAGCCGTAGCATTATCCAATGCCACAAGTTCACCAAAAGAGCTGGCTATACCTTTAAAAATTTCCTCATGCCAAAACTCTAAAGGGAAGCTAGGAAGTCTTACCCGAATAAGAGTGTTTAAGAAAAAAGAATTTGAAAGATCCATGTTAGGCTCCCATTTTTAATGGTTAGAGAACATTTGCCAAAAGACCACGGTCCTCCACACAGCACCATATTCATGTCCTCCTTATAGTTGAAGTTAAACAAGAAGAAACCATTCAACATTGGTGCCACTTCTACCTCTCCTTGAATAACCCATTTCATTTAAACCATTTTAGTAAGGGATTCTATATCTGGTCTTGCCCCTAAAAATTTTCCCACTAGGGTGAATTCCAAAGAAGACACAGAAAAATATATTAAAGGATCTAGAATAAAAACTTGAAACTCACCTTTCTCCCAACAAGATTTGGTAATCACCGGTGGGAAAAGAAGTTTTCCATTGGGTTTCTTGCCAAACAGAGATGACCACTTCTTTTGTTCTGAATACTCTGCATTCAGCACTTTTGAGGATTTTTCCTTATTTAAATGCACATTATCTTTCTCCTTTTCAAGCTCCTTTCCCAACACAGTGGGAGGATAATCTAGTTGGGAGACACTGATCCCACAAAAAGGATTAGATCTGCTCAAAGGTTTTCCAATTTGTTCATCAGCAAAAAAATCTGACCCAACATTTTTTTCTACATCTACTACTATCCCTCCAGGGTCTGTACCTCCTGCCTAGTTTTCCACAACCAAATTTCTATTTACCTTCAAACCTACATATCCCCCATCTAAAAGGGCACCTTCTATCTACCGCCTAGCACATTCAGTTTCTGGGTGTGCTTCCAGCACGCCCAGCGCGCCCAGCGTCTCATTCAAATTCCCAGCGTGCCCAAAATTCCCATCTTCTTTAGTATGTTATGTATTGTATTAGGATTCATCCTGGTGTTTCCTTGAAATTTTTTACATGTTAATTCCCTGATTTGATGTTATTTGTCATGTTCTCTGATTTGATTTGTTATTTGTTTTGTGTTTACTTTTCCATAATGGGCAAAGGAATTATGCCCGAATAAAGATAACATTGCTAATAAAAAAAGCAAACAGTTCCATCTTGGTGGTGGTTATTATTTATTATAAAATTAAAATAAAAAATAATATAAATTTAAAATTTAAAAAAAAAATTATATGTTTTTTTAATGGGTAATTTATTTATTTATTTTTATTTGGGAGAATCTTCTAAATTCGTGAGAAACAATATCATTTAAAAAGTCAATTATCAATGGTAAGAGAGACTCGAACATGGGATCTCATAGATATATGTTTAATAAATCATATTTTAAAAAAAAATATATATAACTCTTATTTATATATATTTATAAAATTATAAAATATCTAAACAAACTAGTTCGGAATCACTCAACCAAATAATAAGTTATGATCACATCAATATAATCTTTCTTACTCAAAGATAGCCATCAATACAACTCTTTTCTTACTCGAAAATAATCATAATATTTGACTAGCTTCCAAAATGGAGCAAGAATCATTATATATGTAAAATCACAAAAAAGATACTATAAAAATCTTAAACAAAAATCAAATAATTATAATTATATTTGTATGAACAATGAAAGCATAAAATCTTAAGAAAACAAAAAAAAAGTGTTGCGCCGCTTGAAGAGGTAATGGGTTAGCATCACATCAATGTAGTCTTTATTTGACTCAAAGATGGCCGTCAATTTGTTCCTGCCCCGGGTAACTGCCAAAATAGGTGAAGAATCATTAGAAGTCTAGAACTTCCATCTTCAGTTTCAAGCCAAGGTTAAAACTCCACGTCCATGAATGGAGCCTACAAGAGATGCTCATTACAAATTTTTCCATATAAATGATGAGTTGGTTTGACATTATCAGTAATGCCTTCAATATCTCGAATGCCGATTACAATTGTTTATTCTTGATATGTCCAGCCGCCCTTAGAATACTGATGACAACTAAGAGATGAGTAGTTTTTCGTTTTTTGGGGTTCTGCTAGCGATTCGATCATATAAATGATGAAAATTTTTTCACGCTATTAATATGCAATGAATGTATATCTTTTTTATTTGATATGGTGAAGTTCAAAGTTTGAATGGTCCTGTAATTTGATACAAAGGATATAACATTTAAGTTTAAATGAGGTGTCTCACGAGACGATTCATTAAGAATATAAAAGCTAACAAACAGTTCACTTAAGTTGGTTAAAATAAACAAACCAATTAACAATCAGAACCCAGATTAAAACAGAGAGTTTTCTACAAATCTTTTGTTTCGACAAAACCACCACACATCAATCGAAAAACAGCATTCCTTCCAGGAAGAACACGTGGGAACAAACATACTCTATGTAGCTGAACAAAACAGAGGACACAGATTTAAGAACTTGCCACCGTCTTCCATGAAACTACTGCTCATGTAGTTCACACCATGCCTTCCACGATCATTATCGTATTATTTATAGGGTTTTTATATTTGTTTATAAAATTATAGAAATTTTGCATCAAATCAAGCATTTTTATTGAATTTCACTTTGAAAAAGACAAAATAAATAAATAAAATGGAGATTCTGGTGATTTTTTATGAAATTTTGAAAGTTCGAATTTGTGGTACAAACAAGGAATAATAAATATTAGAGTATATATTTTGTACATTTTTCAAAAAAATATAGATCAAAATTCATACCATTATATTCCTCACTTTGATATCTTTTTGAAAAGTCTTAATTTGTACAAATTAGACATACGATGCTCCTAGAACATGCATTTGAAGTAGTTGTTATGTGTAATGAAACACCAAAGAGCTTACACTAACTGTTTGTTAGCTAATCATCAAACAATCTATATCATGTGACCTTTGCACATAACTACCAATGGATAATTGCTAGCAATTTACAGTAGTGATGACCCATATCCTCCATGTGACCAGCAACTAGGCATATTTACCACCCAAGGGCTAGCCCTACACCATTTGGTCTAACGTTTGAAGTCATGTACTTTTGTGGCTCATAATTTTTGATCCATAAACCATAGAGAATTTATTTTTTACACCTTATCTATTTTTATGAGACATACATAACGTGGGGTAGTTTTTTTTACTTTGACCAACCTGATTTCTATAATTTATGATTTTTTCAAGATTTATTGATCAAATCATCTACTTTGGATGTTCTTGTAACAACCCCTCAAGTTGTAGTTAAAAAAATGCAATTTTTTAAAAACAAATAGCATTCATTCCACAAAATAAAACAATATAATACACCGTAACCATAACAAAGAACAATAGTACTTATACTTCGAATACTGCATATAATATAATTCTTATATAATTCCAATAAAGGTAAACATCAGAAGACATAGCTACGAATGGTCTAACAATACATCTGCTAAACAAATATGCAAATACATAATATAATTACATTAATTCAATCATACAACCTAATACAATGACATATACTAAGCACTTCAGAGCTTGAGTTGAAGCAACTCATGTATCGCTAATAATCAAAAGTGCCGTCTCCAGGTAATACTATAGTGGAGGAGGGAGACCATCCAAGCACTTTACCACATCAACCATAGAATAACGTTCCCCTACAATAATCTCCTATTAAGAAATGGCCCTCCCTTTGCAGATAGGTAGATAGAACAGTGCAAGAATCCAGTGAGATATGTTAGTACCTTGTATGCTGTAAGATTTCTAAATACATTAAGTGTACCAAAAAAAATCTATTCTAACATGATATCGCACAGCATGAAAATCAAACATATGAAATACAATGTATATAACATTACTTAGGCCCAAGTTTTTAAATAATAAACAATCATTTAGATTGGTCAATTTTATAATGCACCACTTGATTGGATTATCTATTGGTGGTACTATCTAGGGTAGTCGAATCGATCTCACTATCTATTAATATCATCAATATATATGTCATAATATGCAACTCAAAGACTCATACATATTACGTTCTTATAACAATAATATCACATCAAAAGCTAAACAAGGAAAAAGCAAAGTATGCACATAATCATCAATGCATGAATGGGTCTTACCTTAAAATCAATTTCAAATTGGAAACAATGACCACTAATTATACCACTCAGGTAAAACACATATTAAACTATAAACTATTTTAATAAGATCTAAGTAAATGCACCTCATGGCAAACCATATTATCTTAATTTGTTGTTCTTTAAACATGACTACTATTATTCCCACAATTAATTATACAAGTAGTCATAAAATCATACAATCATAAAATCATATTTAGTGAGGCATAATGATAACACAGAAGTCATACATTGCATATAATTCTAACTTAACATTTTTTGTACTATCAAGATTGTATACACACGTAATGATATCTGACCAAATGACATAGCACATAATATTAAAGTAATCAGGTGTGGGTCAAATATAGTATGTACCATCAAGTTATGTCTTAGATTTAGAATACATAATCTACACTCTTTAAGTAGATATTAATATATAGAACATAATAACTCAATCCACCAGCTTTTAAAACATAATACACAAGTCAAATTGACATCAATATTCATATGGATATAAATCACTCGATTATAAAAATATCCAAAATGGATTAATATGCTTTAATGTTCTTCACTAAAAGTGAGCAAAAGCAGAAACTTCAATAGCCTTCTTCGACTCAAATAAGTAACTAAGCATTAAAACCATGTAAATGTACGTTCAACTTAGAATCACATAAGTATCAACAAAAGGATATACTGATTATTAATTTTGTAACCAAAACCATCTCTAATAACACCAAGAGCAATCACTCACGTACAATAATAATGCTAAGATAAATTAACACCCCTAGCTATTTATTATTTCTTTCTAAACTGAGTAATCATAACATTCCAACATAAACCTTTGCATAAACCATATTATGATTCTTATATGGGTATTTGAGACAACAAAAAAGTTGCATCTGACATTAGATCTTTCATTAGAGAAGATACACAATTTTCCTTTTATTAAAATGACTTCATCACTATAATAATTTAGCACAATATATTTACCATTTGACTTAACATTGAAATTATAATTACTCATAATTTAACAAAGTGACTTTGTGTTTATTAAACACTCAACACATTTTCATAATATTTTAAGCATTATAAAAAATATACCAAGCCTTTTTAATTATTTTATTCACAACTTTACAATGATTCATTAATGACACTATGCATCTCAATATTGCATGTTGCATATATAGTGACTCAAGTAAATAGCTGGGCATTGTTATTTATGCATGGTGTTTTAATATTAAACTCGATAATTTCAATACAATATCAAGACCTCTCTCTAAATACAAGGTGTTTCATTTATTTTTCCTGAAACATTAATTCAATGACATTAGCAAATTATAATAACTTAGTTATATATTATTTAACACAACATATGTTTAGAAATAAGGCATTTCCCTGAAAGAAATGTAGTTTAATTAAAATAGACACTGGCAATTCTATATTGAATGACATGAAATCTCAATAAAAAATACTCATGGTTGAAATTTTATATTCCTAGCGCTTGGCATGGATGATTTAGTATTTGACAATAGGGTCCTAATGTTCCAATATTACCCCTAAGAATTCTAATTTGCTTGCACAGTGATTTAAAACCTATTCAAAACAACTTTAGAAACTTTTATACATCCCTTCTATTTTAATATACATCCATCTCAAAAACAAGTCATAGCTTATTCATTTTAATTCTTGATCAATATATACTCAACAATAATTAACAATTAAACTTTTCATTAAAAATCCAACACTTAATTGACTCATATTTTGATATGGACAAGTGGTTTATATCTTTACACATGGCTTCTATATAATACTCAGTGGCTTGACTTTAGCAATAAATTGCTTACACCTCTATTATTATTTGATCAACATATTAAATTGATTAGTTCAACATTTGATAAGCCTCTCATCAATTTCTTTAAATACTCATTGATTTAAATTCTCAGACCAAATGATAAGTTATACTTAACAACTCAACTAAAATTATATTTTTTTAATTAATATATATTAAGACTATTATGTACTTAGCACTGAATATAGAAATTTGGCATCACAATAACCTCATCATGCTATTATATAGTGATTTATCTATACAGATGTATCATTCAATGCATTTTATAGCCAATATAATATAATATAGATATAAATGCAACCAAAGAACATTTACAAAGGAGGATGCAATAAAATGCAGCCTACAAGATTGGAATATTGGCTTAATGTAGGATGATGGTTTAATATCAAATAGAAGGCAATCCAGAATGAGTATTCAAGTAGACTAAGTAAAATAGGACACTGCCTATAAAAAAAATACTCATTATTTAAAATAAATAAAATGCAGATCCATTTACATACTGAAATATAATTATAAAACCTATGTCTAAATCACTTCAAAACTTGAGTAGATAAAACTGGTATTATTTGTCATCTCCACATTATATCCTTACTTTCTCCTATCTTTCTTCAAACATTATTCTCTTATTTATAATACTTAATTCTCTTATAAAATCAGTGTTCCTTCTTTGTATGAAACTTTCTATTTTTGTTTTTGTCATGCATGCCATCTAATTTTCTAGTTCTCTAAATTTAAACTTAAGTTGTCTCAATAATCAAATATATCTTGATTTTACTAAGAACATGTAAATTTGATGTATAAAAAAAAGGCCAACCCTCTAGAGGCCATAACTTTTGACTCATAACTCCGTTTGAGCTCTTCTACATGCCAAAACGACCATATCAAAAAGTTAGATTCAGCCCTAACTGTCTCTATCCCCTTAAATTTGATTTCAATGTTTTTCAAAGGCCAAACATGATCATCTGAGTCTGACATTAACTTTTAAAGTTTTTTTGAGAACTTTTTATTCTTTAAAATTGTATAATTTTAGAACCAAAAGTCAACATCAGTTGAATTTCATCCCATAGGTTAATTTTATCATTTAGGATATTTTGAGAAAATTTTAGGGCCATGTGCACTTTTATGCAAAAGATACCAATAATGGTAGATTTTTCTAAAAATAGGAAGTTTTTTTAGATTTTTTTTTTTTTTTTTTTTTTTTTTTTTTATAATTTTTTTTGTTTGCTTGTAAACTAGAAGTGCTAACTTGAGGCTTATTTAATCATGGTTCAGATTTGTAATTATCATCAAGATATTTAATAAAAATTATTATTCTAAAATTTAGCCTATTGGTAATTTTAATTTGTCTTGTTAGTTTTTGATTTCATTATTTGGTATCAGAGCAAGTTCAAATCTTGGAGGAGTAAAGAATAAAAAGAGGATGATGAAGTGTTGTATAGATGAACTAGACTATACAAGAGCTACATAGGCAAGTTCAATAATTAACATAGGTTATCACCAATCAACATAGAAGACAAGATCATGATGAGGAAGACAATGAAGAAGTTTAGTAAGAAGATGAATAACAAGAGCAAGCACCATCGATATAAGAGAGGATGCTTTGGGATTTATAAGGAAGGAATGATGGAATCAAAGTTGATGTTCTAGATTATGGAGTTAGTTTAAAACTAGAGGAGTTGATAGATTGGATGAATAGCATGGAGAAGTTCTTTGAGTGGAAAACTATGAGAGAAGACAAGAAGGTAAAGTTTGCATGCATGAAATTGAAAGGTCATGCAATGATTTGGTGGGATCACCTAAAAAAAGAGAGATAGAGGAAAGGTAAAGAGAAGATTAATTCATGGAAAAAGATGGAGAAGTTGAGGGATAAATTTCTTCCTATGGGTTATGCACAAACCCTATATAGAAGATTTTAAATTTTGAGGCAAAAAGATCATAGTATACAAGAGTATATAGATGAATTTTATAAGATTTTTATATGAGTGGAGCATGATGAAACAAAAGAGTAAATAGCTTCAAGGTATGTAAATGGTTCAAAATTTTCTATTCAAGATAAATTAAGCATGCATATAATACTTAACATAGAGGAGGCTTATCAATTAGCTTTGAAGGTAGAAGAAAAGAAAAATAGACAAAATTTTAGAAGAACATATCCTCATCCAAAAAGAGGTGGATCCCCTCCAATAAGGGGATGAGGTGGATTTAATACCAATAGAGGTGACTTTAATGCCAATAAAGGTGAATCATCATGTGGTGCAGAAAGGCAAGATAAAAATAGGAAAGGGTTTTAATACCAACAAAGAGGAAGAGGATTTCAAATAGGACAAGGTTATGGCAGTGTTAGAGGATGGTTTTTGAACCAGCCTAGATCCTATATCTATTATAGATGCAGAGAAGAAGGGAATAAAGAATTTGAGTGTCCACATTATCAAAATCAATAAAGGAGGTAAGAAGATCGTCCAAGAGTAAATATAGTTGAAGTAGAAATAGAAGAACATAATACTAAAGTTGCACCAATAGATGTTGGAGAGAACCTTATGATGAGAAGAACCATGATTGCTCAAAGAAAAGATCAAGAGCATAATAAGGAAGGTGGTGATTCATGGCTATGATTAAATATTTTTTGAATAAGATGTACTTCAGGTGGAAAGGTATGCAAAGTAATTATAGATGATGGTAGTTGTGAAAATATGGTTTCTAAAAAAATGATAGAGAAAATAAATCTACAATGTGAAAAGCATCTTAATTCTTATCGAATTTCATAGTTTAAGAAAAGAAACGATGTTATAGTAGATAAAAGGTGCTTAATCAAGTTTTTTATATGAAAAAGTTATAATAATAAAATATGGAGTGATGTTATTCCGATGGATGCATGTCATGTGTTATTGGGAAGACCATGGCAATTTGATAGAAAAGTAATTTATGATGGAACAAAGAACACATACATTTTTTGGAAAGGTGGTAGGAAGATAGTTTTATTACCTCTTAAAGAGGAAGAAAAGATAGAAAGCATGCTCTCTACTAAAGAATTTATCCAATATATAAAGGTAGCAAGTTGTTATGCATTAGTAGCAAAAAAAGAATAAATATAAATGGCGCTAATACCAATAGAAGAAATAAGAGTATTGAAAGAATATGCATATGTTATGTCTGATGAGTTACCAGATGGTTTATCACCAAAAAGAGATATTCAGCATCACATTGATTTGATTTCAGGATCATCTCTACCCAATTAAGCAGCTTATAAGATGAGTCCAATAGAACATGCATAATTAAATAAATAGGTTACTAAATTTATAAGAAATAAGGTGATAAGGGAGAGTATGAGTCCATGTCTAACACCAACACTGCTAACTCCAAAGAAAGATGGAGGATGGAGAATGTGTGTGGATAGTAGAGAAATTAACAAAATTACAATAAAGTATAGATTTCTTATACCTCATTTAGATGATATGATGGATGTACTTACAAGAGCAAAATATTTTAGTAAGATTGATCTAAGGAGTGGTTATTATCATATTCAAATTCATGAAGGAGATGAGTGTAAAATTGCATTCAAGACTAGGGATAGTTTATATGAGTGGATGGTGATGCCATTCAGATAATTTAATGCACCTAGCACATTTATGAGGATGATGAATACACTGCTATGAGAATATATTGGTAAGTTTTTGATTATTTATTTTGATGATAATTTTATATTCAGTAAGACTAAATAAAAACACTTACATAATTTTAGAATGGTAATGGATTTGTTAAAAAAGGAGAATTTGTATGTAAATTTGAGGAAATGCAGTTTTATGCAATATAGTTTGGTATATTTGGGATTTTTAGTTTCAGCAGATGGTGTGAAAATAGATGAAAAAAAGACAGGCAATTGTTGAGTGGCTTTTTCCAGAAAGCATTACAGAGGTGAGAAGTTTCCATGGTTTACCAATTTTTTACCAAAAAATTATTAAAAATTTTAGTACTATTGTGGCACCAATAATAGATTGCATGAGAGGGAAGGAGTTTGCATTGACTAGAGAAGCCACAAAAAGTTTTGAATTTTTAAGGAAGATTAAATAAAGTACAATTTTAACATTACAAGATTTTACCAAAGTGTTTGAGGTTGATTGTGATGCTTCATTTGTGAGAATTGGTGTTGCACTGATTCAAGAAGGAAAGCCAATAGCATATTTCAGTGAGAGATTGAATGAGGTAAGAGAAAAGTATTCTACTTATGATGTTGAACTTTATGCAATTGTACAATTATTAAGACATTGGAGGCATTAATTGGTGCCTAAGGAGTTTATATTATTTATAGATCATGAGGTTTTGAAGTATGTGAATACACAAAATATGCTGAATAGTAGGCATTTAAAGTGGATTTCCTTCTTATAGGGGTATATTTTTATGTTGAAACATAAATTAAGAAAATAGAATTAGGTAGCTAATGCATTGAGCAGAAGGGAAGCATTATTAACTACTATGGTGAGTGAAGTAGTTAGATTTGAAGCTATTAAAGAATTATATGATATTGATCCATATTTTAGTAAGGTCAATGAGAAGTGTAATAATTCATTAATAGGTGGGATAGATGCTATTCATGATGATTATCTTATGAAATAAGGTTTTCTCTTCAAAGGGAAACAACTATGCATTCCATTTGGGTCTCTACGAGATAATATAATAAGAGAATTACATAGTGGTGGTTTGGCTGGACATTTTGGTAAGACGAAGACAATAGTTTTGGTGGAGGAAAAATATTTTGGCCAAAGATGAAGAGAGATGTGACAATGTATGTTTTAAGGTGTAGAATATGTCATGTGGCTAAAGGACATGCAAAAAATATTAGACTTTACATGCCATTACTGGTTCCAAGAGGGTCATGGACAGATTTGAATATGGATTTTGTGTTGGGATTGTCAAACATATAGAGAGATAATGATTCAATTTTTGTTTTTGTAGACAAATGTTATAAAATGGTTAATTTCATTGCATGTAAGAAAGCCAATGATTCCATTAGATTTGCAAAATTATTTTTTAAAAATATTGTCAGATTGCATGGTGTTCTAAAAACTATTACTTCAGATAAAGACACAAAATTTCTAAGTCATTTTTGGAGGACTTTGTGGAAGAGGATGGGTACTAAGATACAATTTATTAGTGCATATCACCCACAAACAAATGTGTGGAGCTTGAAAAATTTATTGAGATGCATAGTGGGAGAAACCAAAGTAATGGGACTTGGCTTTACCACAAGCTGAGTTTGCATATAACATTTCAGTGAATAGATCAACAAGAAATTCACCTTTTCAAATTGTTTATGGCTGAAATCCTATGGGTATTCCATATTTGGTAAAATTTCTAGTTTTAGATCAGATTAGTGATGATGTAGAACCATTTTCAGAACATATGCAACAGTTACAAGAGGGAGTAAGAAGAAAGTTTCAAGAAAGTAATGAGAAATATAAAGCAACAACATATGTCAGAAGAAGATCCAAGGTATTTGAAGGATATTTGGTAATGGTTTACTTGAGGAAAGAGAGATTTCCAAAAGGCACATAAAAATAAATTGAAGTACAAGAAAATTGGACCATGCAGAATTATAAAGAAAATCAGTGATAATGCATATGAGGTGAGTTTACCATAGAATATTGATATATCTCAAATATTTCAGATTTATATGAATTTCATGGAGAATATGGTGAAGATGTAGAAATAAATTGGGAGTAGTAGGTTCTAAAGAAAAAGAAAGAAAAATAGTGTAGGTTTTGGATATGAAGACAATAAGCACAAGTCAAGGAAATTATAACAAGTATTTGGTGCAATCGGAAGGATTACAAAAAGAAGACAATACATAGATTAAATAATGGGAGTTGAAAAATATTGACAAGGAAAATGACATCAATATAATCAGGGCAACTTGCAGGAGCTGAGTTGTTTTCAACTAGAGGAGAATGATGCAGAATAAATAGCCAACCTTTTGAAGGTCATAACTTTTGACTCTTAACTCTGTTTGAGCTCTTCCACACACCAAAATGACCATATCAAAAAGTTTGATTTATCTCTAAGTGTATTTATCAACTTATATTTTATTTTAATATTTTTTTAAGGCCAAATGTGATCATCTGAGGGTCTAAAACTAGCTTTTAAAGTTTTTTTCAAGAATGTTCTATTTTTCAAAATTGTATAATTTTAGAACCAAAAGTCAACTTTAGTTGAATTTCATCATGTAAGATAATTTTAACATTTAGGATATTTCAAAAAAATATTAGGGCCATGTGTACTTTTATGCAAAAGATACCAAAAATGGTAGTTTTTTTTTAGATTTTAGTTTTTTCTAAAAATAGGAAGTTTTTTAGATTTTATTTTTTCTCAATTTTTTGCTTGTAAACATGAAGTGCTAAGTTGAGGCTTATTTAAGCATGGTTCAGATTTGTAATTATCATCAAGTTATTAAATACAAATTATTGTTCTGAGATTTGGCCTATTGGTAATTTTAATTTGTCTTGTTAGTTTTTGGTTTCATTAAAATTTTAACTAAAATAATAATAAAATATTTTTTCTTAATTTTTTTCAAATAAATCTCATGCATAATTCAAATTTTAATTGAAATTGTATTAACCCAACTTTCACATAATTTTCAAAATAAATTTAAACAATTATTTAACTAGAAGATAAGATAATTCATTAATTAATTTTTATTTCAAAAATAATTATTTTCACAATAATTATTTTTGCTTATTTATTTTTCATACATAAATTCAAAAATCAAGTCAATTAGGTTAAATAATCTAATACATAGTAAAATTAATTCCACACACATAAATTATCATAAGAAATAATTTAAAATTATGCGCTAATATTTTTATGAAAATATCATTAAAAATCTATGGTGCATGTATGTATGGTCACTAGCATTTCCCACTAATATTTCCTCCAATCATTCCATCTAGCTGACCCTCTTTATTGATGCTCTTGCTTGTCAAACTCTGAGGGTAGAACCTATCCTACATCCACCTCACAATAAATAGGTAGTTAATTTGAGTCAACATTAACCAATGATGTAAAACTAACAATTATACATCCTTAATGTTCAGAATTATCAAAAATATAAATTTTAGGTAATGTATACTAATCAACAATATCATTATAAAACTAATGGTAATTAGATATTAACTACACTAATCAATAGATTAAAAGTTTGTTAATTATAAGGTAAAATCGAGATGTGATATCTTATCCCCCCTAAAATTGGTCATCACCTCGATGACTCTTACTCAAGTAATGTTTTGATTAACAAATAGAGTTTAACAACATAAAAACATAGTATCAATTATCATATCATGCAATTAAATGAAAAAACTATTTAAAGAACTTATACTAGATCTTTTAATTAGTACTATCCTTAGAGAATTAGTCCTATAAGACTCTACTTTGTGACATTTCCTAATTTGCATCTAAGTTTTCATGAAAGACACTTTATCCTGATTGGTTCTATCATGACCATCATGAGATCTAAAATTGTATGAAAAGTCTAACAAATGACTCAGTTAAAGTTTCAATGTTAACTCAACAACATATGAGTTCATCACAAAAGTCAAAGTAAATGATCATATGACTAAATTTGGTAATGTATGCCTTTCAAGTCCTAGATTTGATAAGTCCATCTATCGGATCCAAATCAATATCAATTGAGTCAATGTGAGGCTAATTAGGATACCATCCTATTGCTTAGAACTCATGTTCCTATTTTCACCAATCATCCCTCAGGTCTCTATGACTAGAAGATATTTAAAAGTTGCACAATGTTAACAAATCCAATCAAATAGATCATAGAAAAGTAATACTATATGCTAAGAGATTTCATACATACTAACATACACACAAGAGAAATTATATAATCATCATGAGATTGTATTAAGTTGTTACTAATCAATCATAACTAGTATCATATCCTATAACTTATCTATAGTATTATATTCATAGTAAAAAGGAAATAATATCATAGCTAGTATAACATACAAAGGCCAATGATTATGCCATCCTTAATACCTTATAAGAAAGATACTATCTCCTTGCTTATATAATAATTAAAAAGTTTATAACCCTCAGGTTTACCAAGATGTTCGACACATCTTATACCTTTCTTGCTCCTGGTAAAATGGTACACATAGTACTCTTAGAATAATATTAAGGTATTTAATAATGTAATAGTTATAATCAACTATAATATAAATTTATTGTTAGCCACTCCTCATGATCAAGTCTATAATTGAGATAAAATGATGACTCTAAAAAGCCACAATTATAAAGTAGAGAACTATCATACCATAAACCAAAACATCCTACATACCCTTCTATGGTAGAAGGTAACATCACAACCCAAGTTGCCAATCACTATTCACTTACCAAACTTGTAAGTGTAGTATGGTCACCTACTTCCACATCTAAAAATAAAATATGAACCACAAGGATGCATCAACAAGACATAAAGAACACTATCCCAAAAACTCAAGGGAACATTTCAGAAGCAAGTTTTTTTGCCAAATGAAACTCTATATCAACATCCGACAAATATGAATCTTCTCAGTAGCTAAAACTGATGTAAGAGGAGAGTTAAAACATAATAATTCATCTCTAATCTAACTAAGAGAGATAACACTTCTTATCAATTATATATCAATATACAAATTTTAATCTACATAATAAATTGCTAACACAAAGGGATATCAAACAAGACATCTACATATAACTATAATAAAATTTCCACTACACTCGATGGTGCCACTGTAGAATAGTATTACAATATTTATGCTCTTAAGATCTATGTAAGTAAGACACAAAAATAATGCATAAATACTTAAGTGAGAATCACTTCATGCTTTTAAAACACTCACAATACACAAAACACAATTGGTGAAGGTGATTCAAGGAAGACATAATCAAACATGAGGTGTTCAATCTAAAGATAAAAAAAGTGGTAGGAAATTCTTGTTCACAACATTGAGAACTAAGTTAATCACTCTCCTACCCAACACCCTACACAATCATCACCAACAAGACACTCGATGCACCAACCCTTTAACATCTCTTAGGGGATATGAATGCCCTAAGGGTACACACTCAATGTACCATACATACATTCTCAATTCTCTTTTTTGATGAGTAGAAGGATATGAAAATGCTAATAGAATCATTAAGTCCTAGAGTTTAAGCCACAACTTTGATACCAAATGTAACAACCTCTCAGGTTATACTTAGGAAACTATAGATTTTTTTATAAAAAATAACATTCATTCCACAAAATAAAACAATACAATATACCATATCCATAATAAATAAAAATAGTACTTATACTTCAAATACTACATATAATATAATTCTTATACAACTCCAATGAAAGTAAACATCACATGACACAGCTACGAATGGTATGATAATACAACATCTACTAAACATTTATATAAGTACATAATATTATTACATTAATTCAAGCATATGGTCTAATATAATCATAAACACCAATCTCTTTGGATCTTGAGTTGAACCAACTCACCTATCCCAAATATATGAGAAATGAGAACATGCAACTAGGTTAGATTGTCTATTTTGGAATTTTTACATATCCCAAATCTACCAAATGAAAATAATTTTTCCTATCATAATCATATGAAAAATGAACACATTCTACCATGACACATCATATGTTGATAATACTTTACATTTCTCTATATTCGCTAGAAAATACTCACGAAAATATTTACTTGTATATTCAGACATCTAAAGAACAAACATTTTTACCATCTTCATCTTTATAAATTAAAATTCCATCTCTTGAAACTAAAACTAATTATATCTCATGATACACTATTCTATTTGAATATATTATCAATAATTAATGTCTTGGAGACACAGTTGACTAAAATGCTTCCAAACCCTTTTATTTATACCATTCTAAAAATAAATAATATGTGAACTATCATACTAGCATAGTGTCAGAGATGTCCAACTAATTTGGATTCAAACCATGTATTCAAATAGATACAAATCTAAAAACACTAAACCATATAATAATAATCATACATACCTTGAAAATGTGATCATTTCAACCAATTTTAAATAATGGTTATTTTGACATCTATGCTAGTCACGTGGTTTTCTATAGAGAGTTTTTAGGTAGAGAACAAATTTATAGACATGTGTGGATAAAACATACCAAAAAATTGAAAGGGGTAAAATAAACAAAAATCCTCTATATTTAATGAAAAACACACGCACAGATGAAAAGAGGAAATGAAAATGTAAAAGCAAGCCAAAATAGGATAGTATAACTATTTACAAGGATATGAGGAAAATAAAAAGGCTATGCAAAACTATTAAATATCTTTAAAAATTACCTACTTTTTTTAAATGATGGATTTGACTTATGCATCCCAAATAAATTCAATAAAATTCACCAAGAATGTAGGAGTATGAAATTAAAATGGTCATGCATATTGAGATAGTCGTGAATGAAAAGATCAAGAGTGTCTCCAGGGTTTGAACTAAAAGCATTGCAAGTTATCGAATCTTTTGTGAGCATTCTTGAGTAGTACTGGAATTATTCAATGTCTTCTTGAGTGTATTTGAATGCATTTATGATGGATACAATAAGTAAATCAATGAAAATTCTTGGCATGTCTCTATATAAGCTAGAAAAACAATATGAATATCCTTTAAAATGAATTCAATGAAAATAATATTTTCTAGATTGATTCCCACACTAAAGATAAGTTCATCATTTAATGAATCATCTATATCAACTTCATATGTCTTGACACTTTCCATTTCAATTAAAGCCAATATTTGGTACCATTCTTTCTACTCCACCTTCACATCTCCTTTGATTTAAACCTTAGTATGAATATGACCTTCAATATGTGTAAAATTTATTTATTTGGCGTCAAATATTTCATATAAATCTTGAATACTAGAACATGAAAGGAAACACCAAGAAAATATTCACCTTCAATGATTGGTCTTCCATTTTGAGATAAGAAATATCTTCTTCTTCATAGCTAACTAGTTCAACATAATCCTCTTTTTATAAAATTCAAACTTCACATAAAGGAAAATTTTATTGACCTGTAAAATAACTTAGAGGTTTCTAGGCAAATTAGGTTTGAAATGGTGGAAAATCAAGATGGAAGCTAATTAATTGTGTAGATGAATTAAGTGATGGAACAAGGTGAATCAAGGTTTTATTAATCAATAACTTTCCTAATCATAAATTTTATTACATATTTGGATTCCTCTTGAAAAGTTATGAAATTTAGAAAAAACAATCATCATAATCTAGATTCATATGCAAAATTTATGGCCTATGAAAACTAGCAAGTCGATCGATTGCACATATAATAGGCTGATTTTATGTGCAGTCGGTCAACTTGCCAAGTTTCATACACCTATTTTTTGCATATGGAATCAATTTATGATGATTTTTTAAATTATATAAATTTTATAGAGGAATCCAAATATGCAATCAAAATCTCACTAATAATATAAATTGTGATTTTTTTAAAGCATAAATGCATAATGCGAATGCTTGGTAATTTAGTGTTGATGTGTGGTATCACAATGTTGATGCTTGATAGCATATGTTGTCATTCATTTTCATATATAGTTAGATGACTTCATATGTAGACCATCATTTGCATATGTAGTTGAGTAACTACATATGCATACAACCATATACATATATAGATGGCTATCTACGTATGTATTCGAGTGATGGCATATGTTGTCGAGTGACTACATAATCACCCAAATGCATAGGTAGATGCCCAGATATATATGATGTCATTCAAATGTATATGAAAATGGTATTTTTCGTATGCAGTCGAATGATTGCATATGCACTTGCCCAGTTGCATATGCAGATGGCCATCTACATATGCAATCAATTGAATACTTATGCAGATGGCTATCTACATATGCAGTTAGGTGACTGCATATGCAGTCAAGCAAATAAATATGTTGGTGACCATCTGCATATGCAGGTGTTCATTTTTTATGTAGGTAGTAATCTACATATGTAGTTGACAATTTTTATATATGTAGGTAGATGTATACATATGCAGGTGATTTCATGCATATGCAGAGATATGTCTACATATGTAGGGAGTTATTTTCATATGCAAGAAACCATCTGCATTCTTAGGACCTAACCAAATACCTATAAAAGGGATCTTCATGGATCATTTATCACTTTACAATGTATATATTATAAACATTCCATCCTTTCAGCAATAAACCTCATGATTCCAACTAGAAACAACATATGTTTGAAGTAAATGTTGATGCTTGAAAGTATATATAGTGGTGAATGTATATGAATAAATTTATTTTTAAAATTAGGTGATTTGACCCTTAAATTTAAATTATACCCTCAAATTTAGGCCAACCCATGCTATCAACTACCCTACTAAATTTTTATCAACATATAAAGTAGAATATTCATGAATTAACAAAGACTCACCACTAAAAAAATCCCTACTTCAAATTCTAGACTATTATTCCTTTTTGTTTATCACTAAATCATTTTTTATTAAGCTATCTCCTTTCACCTTAGAATGAGGTTTGAAAATTTTCATGAAACATGTAGAAGCATCTCTTATTTTCCAAGGGGGAAGCCAATTATTTTATTTATTTCCTAATCAAGCATTTATTTTTTGAACTATTCACATCCTTCCATGATTGATAAACTAAAACAATCATAAATGACAGGAAACACATTCTCTTTTTCTCTATTGAGTTTTTGACATGCTTGAGCATGTATTTAATTTTGTTATCTATTTTTCTAAATTTTGATGGCTCTTGAATATATAAGATTACTCTTCTTTTCTAATTAAATCATTTGTAGCATGTTTTGAAACTCTTTTCTCTAGTTTCCTAGAAAGAATCATGCCATCTTTGATGCCAATAGCTTCTTATTGTGCAGCTTCCAGGTCATTTACTTTTATCATCATCAATATGAATTTAGTCATTGAATGTAGATAGCCAGTTAAAACACAAATTTTATTATTGGGACTTAGTTGATTAACCTAAGAATTAGTCTCAATACTTTATTGAAGTGTGATATAAACTCTCTCATATACTATTTTTATTGATTTTGGATTTGTAATAAATTTGACAATAATGCACACACGTCCACAACTAGTTTTAATCTATCTAGGAAAATTTTATTCGAAGAGTCCCAATTCACAATGCATGTATATTTTAGCTGCCCAAACCACTCAGAAATAGGTCTAGTAAGTGTTTTAAAAACAAACCTTACATAAACAACTTCATGCATTATTACAAATAGGTTTCATAAAACTATGAAATCAAGGATGTGATTATTTTCATCTTGAGAACTTTATCCTGAAAAATTCATAAAGATTTTCCTTGAGCCTGAAGGTAATTCATTGTATTGAGGCAAACCCAATAGACCAAAACATTTTCTCTATTTGACATGAATAACATTAGTGTTTGGGTGAACCAACACCATTTATTTAATTAAAAATATGTAATGAATAAGTAATTTAATTAAATATAATCACCAACCTCCATTTCAGGGGAGGTTCCTTGAAATGTCTGATAATCTAGTATGCAAGGCACCTCAATCCCCAACAAGAGTTGTTAAAAAAGTTGTCAAGATTTTATGTGGTATTATTTACTTAGATGATTTAATGACTAACCAAACTAGACGTGACATAAAACTTGTAACATTAGATAAACCTTGAGTTTAAGCATGATTTTCATCTACATTTCATAGGGGAAACACCTTCACATGATAGTTTTTTAAAATTTTATGTACTTTTAGCTAAAAAGTACAAAAGGCAAACGCAATGGAAAAAAGGTAAAAATAGGAATGGAGAGAAAATAGAAAGAAATGGATAGGATAATGGGAAACCTACAATGGAATAAAAATAAAAATTTACTTAGATTATCAAGATTATTGGAGTCAATTGGACAATTCGACAATGGGATCTTGTATCCACACAAACAAAGATAAAAATGCGTACTTCACACATGATAATTAAAAATTATTGAAGGTTTTGATAATGATTTTATGGAACATCTATGTATATTAAGTTATAAATGAATGCAAAGTCTCACTTTCCTTCTTTCAGACAAGGTTTCATTTGGCATCAAATAGTCAAGGTTAAAATCTTCATATCAACATGTAAATGATAACACAAAATAACCAAAGAGAGAGAATAAATATTACTTGGGAACCTAAAGTATTCCTTCAAAATGGATTAAGTGTATGCATCACAAATTCTATTCTCTAGGGTTTTGATTACAAATTTTGCAAATCCAAGATCTTATATTTAATCAATAAAAATCTAATTTTTAATGGATTTATTTATTCATAGACCTTAATAAATATTTCATAAACAAGAAACAATAAAAACCTATAAAATAATTGATTCATCTTAGAGATTTGTTTGCATTGTATGAACAATATTATCGATACAAAGACACAACAACCACTTCCCATGATTTAAGAGGAAGTAATTTTGAACCCCTTTAGAATGGCAATCCACATTTTTATAGTGTTATCCCATTTAAATTACTTACATAACTAATTTCTAAACTTGAATTAACTTATACTTAACCCTTTTGAGTTGGGTTAAGTTTTTCCACTATTTATATTATCTATTTAGTTTTTTGGATTCTCTTTACATGAACTTTTTATCATTGGTGATTATATTCCCAAGTCCCATGCACCTTATTTTTGTGATCTTTGGGTATTAATAAATTTTCCTTTATTACTCCATAGGGAATTCCACCTCTACATCCACTATTCTGAAATCACTTCAAAACCTTCGAGACTACATCAGGAGATCATCAAAACACAGTCAGACTTTGATAGCCATTTTACAATAGGCATAATGTTTTAAAGTTTTGATTTGATTTAGTAGGGGAATACAACCAAATTAACGCTTTAAGCTTTCACTTCAATAACTTTCCTTACATTCATTTCTTTCCTTATTGATCAAGAATATAGAAAAATCAAAGATTTAGTTTGGTCTTTCAACTTACCCACCACTATGAAATGATTTATAGAGCTTTAGAGACCTGATAAGACTTTAGAATGATGACTAACAGTGAACACAACATTTCTATAAATAAATAAACTTGATCAAGCTTTGAAATATGGTTAACACTACATAGTTTATTTTCTACTATACATGTCCTAAAATTGAAACATTGTCACCTCTTAATAATATTTTACCATGTTGATGTTTATGCTCTAAATTTTAAAAATGAAGAAGTTCTTTTAATCCTTCAATGATCTCATCTATTCTTTTTTTCTTTAATTACTAACTAATTTTGCATTATCTAAACTCTAAACCATACTAGAATAACATTCATTATTAGCATCATATTTATTTGATAACCTCATTTGTTCACAAGTCAAGCTATGTGTCACCGGAATGTATATATATTTTCCACATCTTGAAATATATTATTCATATGGAGCTAAAATGCATGTCAAAAATAAATTAGGTTTCCTCTGATTCCATGAGTGTGATGGGTCTTTAATTTAACAAAAAAACTTAATTTATATCTAAAAAAAATTAAAATTAGTGGACACTTCATCTTCTTGCAATCATGTCAAGTAACTTTACTTAGAGGAGTTTTTTGCTGATTTTACAACAAGGTAATTTTGAACCTTACCTCATTCATGAGCTTAAATTGATTCTATAGGAGTTTGTAGCTAGATTGTAGGACTCCAGACTCCTAAAACTAGATCGTAGAGTTCATATATGTGTTATGGACTTGACTGACAAAGTCTATAGCTGGGCTATAGACTCCACTGGCAGAGTCCATAGTTGCCTTATGATAGTCTGTAACTACTCTATAGGAGTCTATATCTTCTATGTAGGAGTTTTTAGCTCCTCTATTTTATTATATATATATATATATATATATATATATATATATATATATATATATATTGTTTTTAGGAGTTCATATATATTATAGTAGAGTTTGGATCTATCCTGTAGGAGTCTAAAGGTGAACGTAATAGTCTAGAGATTGCTTGTAAGAGTCTAGAATTAGACTGAAGGAGTTTGTAGCTAGATTGTAGGACTCCAGAGCTAAAATAAAACATTATAGAGCCAATGTTATTTAATTAATAAACCCTAAACTTTTTCTTAGCATGAAAGTATCTTTTGACAATGGCTTAGTAAAAATATTAGCTAGTTATTGATCTGAATTGTAAAAACTAAGATCTATCACATGTTACTCAACTAAATATTGAATGAAGTGATACCTAATTAAAATGTATTTGCTACTACCATAAAAGACAATTTTCTTTGATAATTCTATAGATTATATATTATCACAATAAACTATAGAAGCTCCTTGGTACTCTTCATGCAAATATGAAAGTATCCTTCTTAACCATATAACTTGGTATGCTCTTGCATTCAATGCTATGTACTTTGATTTAATTTTAGGAAATGATATTATGGATTATTTATTTGAAACCCAAGATATAGCTCCTAACCCAAGGTGAAATACATATCCTAAAGAGTTCTTTTAGTCATCAAGGCTACTATCCCAATCACCATTTGTGTAAACCATAAGGTGAAACTCAACTATTGCTACATACAAAACTCCATAATCTCTTGTTCCATTTATGTACCTCAATATCCTATTGCCCACTTACCAATTTGTCTCCTTTGACATCGCCTTGAATCTAGATAAGAGGCTAACTACATACATGATGTGCAACCTAGTTGCATTCAAATACATTAAGCTTCCTATTAAGCTCTTATACTATGTGGGGTCTACATTACTATTATAATCATCCTTGCATAATTATAAGCTTGTCTCAATTGATGTACATATTGGACTGATGTCAAGCATCTTAAACCTCTTAGAAATCTTATTTTCATACTTATATTGGCATATGAATATGCCTTCATCCATTTTCTTGACTTATATCCAAAGAATGTAATTCAAGAAGCCTAAATAAGACATTTTAAACTCATTCATAATTGTTTTGAACTCTTTTATTGACTGATTTGCATTTCTAGTGAATATTAGCTCATCCACATACAAAACTACAATCAAAGTACCTTATTTGCATGCTTTGATGTATAGTGTGGAATCACTATCAATTTTTCTAAAGATGTTTCTCAACAATTAAGATTTTATATGGTTGTACCATGATCTTGGGGCTTGTTTGATCCCATACAATTCCTTTTTCAGCCTATATATCTTATTTTCATGAATGAGAATCTCATATTTGGGTGGTTATCCCACATAAACATCTAATTCTATCACTTCATTCAATAAGACTGACTTGACATCCATTTGATGCACCTTCAATTTGTGTTGATTAATAATGGATATGATTGTCCTTAACATTTATATCCTTGCTACAAGTGCAAACATCTCATTGTAATCATGTCCAAGCTTTTGCTTATAGACCTTTTCCACTAGTCTTTCTTTATGCCTCTTTATCTTGACTTTAGGAATGTTTTTTGTCTTGTAAAATCACTTGACTCATATGAACTCTTTTCCTTTTGATAGGTCAACTAACTCCCAAGTATGATTTCTCTCTATGGCATGCATTTTTTCATCCATTACCTCACACCACTTGCTGTCCTTGACTACTTAATCAAAGTAAATAGGATTCGCTGATAAAATGAGAACATAATTCATAGTTTCTTTTTTAGTTTTCTCATACATTGACTATTTATAGACTTCTTGCAAGGTTCCTTTCCTTGGTAGGTGTTGAATTGAGTCAGAGGATGATGATGTTGACTCTTGAACAACTCCTTGACCTCCTTGATGGTTGATTCCACTAGATGAATTAGCCATTTCTCAAATAGGAGTCAAACATGGTACATGAGTGGTTTTACTATCAGCTGGTTCAAATTTAATAAAGAGTTGACTAGCCCTTTTTACAATTGTTTTTCTTCTCATCTCTTTTCCCATGGTTCGTGCTCTAGGAATTTAAGATTCTAGCTAATTATGATATTTTTGGTGATAAGATTGTATAGTTGATAAGCGTTTTATTGGCCACTATTCCCAAGGAATATGCACTTCTCTCCTTTATCATCTCATTTTGTCCTTCTTTACTTGGGTAAGTGTTCATATGCAACACATCTGAACACTCTAAGGTGTTTAACACTTGGCTTCTAGTTGCTCCATGGTTCTTAAGGGATCATATCCCTAACACTCTTTATTTGATAAATAATAATCAATTATATGATTATTTTTATAGACTTAACCCAAACATCATTAGGCAAACCCTTTACCTTTAACATGCTCCTCACCATCTCTTGGATTGTCCTATTCATCCTCTCAGCCACACCATTTTATTGTGATGTATACCTAGTTGTAAATTACTTTTTTTTTCCATGATCCTTACAAAAAATTGTTAACTCTTTAGAGATATACTCTCCTCCTCTATTCATCCTCAAAATATTGATGTAGTGGCCACTTTGATTCTCCACCATGGCCTTGAATTGTTTGAATGTCTCAAATGCATCAGATTTATTCTTCAAGAAGTAGACCCATATCTTCTAACTGAAATCATCTATAAATTTCATGAAGTATAAATTCTATGATAGGTAGGGGGTCTTCATTAAACCACACAAGTCTAAATAGATCATCTCTAAAGGATCTCTATCTCACCATACTTTATCCACAAGAAATTCACTCCTATGTTGCTTCCCCAATATGCATCCTTCACACAATTTACTTGGATATTCTATAGGGGAAGATCTCTCACCATTTGATTCATGTAAAAAATGTTCATCCCTCAAAAATTCAAATGCCCATATCTTAGGTTCCAAAGAGTATACTCATATATTATCACTATTTTGAACACTGTTGTAAGCTCACTCTACATTCTTAATGGAAAAAATTGATTGTTTATCATCTTAACTACTATAATTTTCCTATTACAACCAATCCTATTAAATATGATGCATTATAAGATATCAAATGTGACCTTGTATACCTTTTAGACAAGATGCTTAATGTTAATAAGGTTGTCTTCAACCTAGGTACATAGTAAACATCTTAAATTTATCTTTTATCACCTTGCTCACTATGAATAGAGATGTTACCTTTGCCTATGATAGGTAACTTCTCATTATTTCCCATCTTTACCTCTAATTTAATTGAATCATAAATGTGGTTGAACATCTCTTTATTCTTATTCATGTGGTTGCTAAAACCACTATCCAAGCACCATATCTCTTTACCACTTTGCTCGACAATGTTGCATGTGATGAACAAGTTTCCACCTTACTCAATCCTATTATGTTCAACCTCTTGTGTTTTGGATAAATTTGAATTTTACCTATTCATATCATATTTCTTCTTTCTACACTCACTAACATAGTGTTCATACCATTCGAATAATGTCATTGAACACTATACGTATCATACCTTTGTGTAGATCCTCCTCTAGAAGTGTTATTTCTCCTTCCTCTTCCTCTTCCATGTGACTCTTGATGGCTATGCCTTACACCTTCTTAATTGTTATAATTTCTTCCTCTTTCTCTATTGTTTGATCTTCTCCCCCTTCCTTTCACATTCACATTGACCTTGAATGTCTACTCATGGGAGGAGGTGGTTGACCTATTCATCCTTTATTCATGGGTTTGTAAGGAATTCATTAGATTATCTATTGAAATTTACCTCAAATCATTTAACTCTTTAGTTACAACCACTATAGGGTCCAATCTAATTGGAAGGCTACTCAACACCTTCTCAAAGATTGATAATATTCATTGTTCTTGGAAAGAAGTCATTGATAGATTTATTCTCATTAATTTTTGGGGTTTGAAAGTCCGTTCTTAAGAGATACAACTTGATAAGCTTCATTTTGTCACTCCTTTGATATCCATTTTATAAAATATCCCATGATTGTTCAGAATGGATAGCTAATGCTATCCTAAGAAATATTGAATCAACTAGTGACATGTGTATGAAGTTAAGTGCCTTAGCATCATTTGTGTTATTCTCTTTCTATGCATTATTTTATGTTTGGGTTAATGCCTTGATGGCTATTATGTATGCAACCTCATTATATCCACCTTCAACCAACTCTCATAGCTCTTGAGAGTTGAATATGGTCTTTATTTTGATTCTCCATACATCATATTTCTTTCTATCAAATGTAGGGGGTTGTTGTCATGAACTAGAATTACATGATTCCATGTCTAAATGGGCTTACAACATAGGTAATATGATACCAATTATTGATTAAAAAAAAAAACATAATGTGTAGGCCCAGGTGGGATGCAAGCAAACAACAAAAAATAAAATAGAAAAACTAAGACTATGAAGACAGTTTGGAGATACAAATATAGTGTTGTAAATACACTAAAAACACATGCTAAAAATAACAAAATAGGGTTGGCATAGTATGACTGAAAATAACAAAAGTTTTCATATATTAAATGAATCTATAAATTGACTACATCAACTAAAAACTTTACAACTACAACTATTTACAAACAACTCACCAAAAATTCTATTTTTCTCCTTCTATCTTACTTCTACAGTCATACTCTAATTGCTATCATGAAATATTCCTTTGCCTTGATTATTCTACCCCTTTTCATTCTTTTTATTGTTTCTAGTTTTATGTTGCTTTACTATTTTCTCCTCTAGGATTCTTCTTCTCTAGACTTCCCCTGAATGTTGTTGTTTCATAGAAAATCTTATATTGGGTACTGCTTTATTTTCTGCCCTGTCTTCTTCAACCGCTGCATACTCTCCCAACTACTTCTACATCACTTTTTAGATTGTTTCCCTATATTTTTATTTGTCTTCTTTCATTTTGTCCACATTTTACTACTCTTCCACCAACCTTTGTTATTCCCCATAAAACTCTAAATGGTTGGCAAATTTCCAAATTTAAACTATTGCATTAAATTATATTTGGTGTGTTTCAAACACCCCTGTTATATGAGTCCAAAGTAAGTTGGGTAGGTGGGGAGGACAAGGAAATAATAATATTTTAACACAAATTTGATTATAACTATCGATTAAGCCTTTAAAACTCTATTCTTTTTCAATTATATTCAGGATTTCAATGTTGAGTAGAATTAGAAAAACTTCCTTAGATGTTATGGACTTGTTAGGATTCCAAAACCTGACCACAAATTGATGCATGCTTGTTATTTTTAAAACCACCTTGAGATTATATTGAGAATGGAAACGAAGAGGAATTAAATTCACTGGAGCTTGAATTTAGAATTTTATATGGATCGTGAAGAAGATCATTGAATTCTTATATTTTTGAATTACATAAACTTGTCTCCCTTTTAATGCCCCTCATTGGTAAGGCCCATGATACATTGAAAATTATTTAGAATAATGGCAGGTGAGTGTGAGGGCAGTTCTTGTTTAGCGTCATCATAGGTAATAAATCTCAACTTTTTATAGTTTATCTCTCCAATTATATTATAAGGAAGGTATTTCTAATGGATGTGAGAGTGATCATGTTTATAATGGTTAGTGGTTTGAGCTTTCTTTGAATCATTTTTTCTTAATTGTGTTCGCATTTACTTACAAAATTAAGTTAAATTGGTAGTTTGTTTTAATTATGAGATTTTTATATATGTATGGACAAACAATACTTTGTTGTGCATATATTTAGATAATCCATCTATACTTGAATTGATAACAACAATATATTGGTGTTTGTAAAACCACTTTATTACATATTTATTAAGCACTCCTTATATTAATTGTAGAGAGAAGATACTACAAATTGTATATTGTCCTTTAAAAAAAAGACAACTATTGTACTTAATTTTTTTTGTTATGTATTATATGAGAAATGATTATTTTTATATGATAATAGTATGCACTAAGGAACCTGCATTGACATTAGTGCATATTACACTCCACATCTCCACATGGTATTACACTCCACATCTCCACAAGGTATTACACTCATCATCTCCACATGGTATTACATCAGGACATGGCCGCTATTATTCACTTAAAAATGTAAGCCATTTGAAAATTTGATTGTAGTTTTTCATTCAAAATCTTTATTTCGAAGTCGTACGGTTCCTTTTAAAGCTATGTTTATTATAGATCTATTTTTATCTTTTATATATCCACCCTTGCATATCGTATGTTTCTTTTGGGGAGAGTTTTGAATTATTTATGCCCATTGTGATTGGCATCGAACCTGATTCGTGTTTGGAGCACTCGGATTAACACGTTCGGCAGTTTGGCTTCGATATTGGTGACCTACTCCTGAATCTCTGTTGATGTTTCCAACATTTTGACTTGGCATTTCCTAATTTTTGGAAAGTTCCCTCCCAGCTAACCGTTGTGTCAAGCTTCTCACGAGTTTCTAGATTCCCATGCTCTTGTTCATACAACTCTATCTGAGCTCTTGATCTCCCACCGCCACATGAAGATACTTCCTTGCAATTTACTTGTTCGAAATCCCAAGCACCGAAGTACAAGTCCCTCGACAGTTGTGGTCGATTCCATAGTGCATCATGGCGAAGACTGCTACAGGTTTTCCGCATCCTTACAGTCGCCAACAACTATCGATCCTCCACGCGGTCACTGGTCGAATTTTTCCCTCCTGACCATGGATTGAGCCTTAACAAAATAAATTCCCACCTCATGTGGTTTGTTTAGCACCTACACCGACCTTCATGACTAGCTATGTTGTCAATCTCTACCCAATACGTCACCAAGACCAAGCCCGAGCTCCTTGATCTTGACCACTCGGTTGCCCTCGAAACAGTCTCCTCCAAAACACGCGACGTACCCTTGTCATTTCACAGACACTGTTAGGCACTTTGATTGCCCAGCTAACTGTTGTTCTACCTGAACCATGTGGGTGAAAATACATTGTCGGTTCAAACTCGTCGGCAGTGCTCTGTGAACTTTCATGGATTCGAATGTTGGATTTTTGTATGTTTTAATGATGGGCGGTTTACCGGGCTATGGTTTTAACAGCCAACCTACACTGCCATGGCCTTACCATCGGTCTTCCTACCCGGAACGGCTGTTCGTCATAGTCCACGTCACTAATAAACTAAAGGTGTGAGTATGTTTACAAAAAAATTCCTCAAAATCAAATTCCAATAGCTATTATTGCATTCGGATGTTTGAGCATCCCTATAGCCCTTGTGGCTAGCTTAAATTTATAAAATTCTCCTATAGAGGAGGTTTGGGGTTTGAGCTCCTTGCCACCTTTAGAGGAGGGGAAATTATTTTTAATTTTGGTGAATTTTATCAATGTCGGGGGCATAGTTTTTTTAAAAGAAAGGGATAGCTAATTTTCAATATGGAGATCGATTATAAAAGTGGGGAAAATTGCAAAGTATTAGTGGGTGGGTTAAAATATTATAAGGTAGTGCATTTTTTTTCTGGGACTCATATTTAGTTAAATTTTGTTAGTTAAAGATAGAGGGCGAAGTCTGATTTAGTAGGTGGTAAGATTTTTTCGAAAAAACATTTCAGTGTTTTGTGAGATTTATATTTAAATGCATTTTTAATAAAGTTTGACATTATTTTTTGAGTTTGTATTGTATCTTTTTTCCATTTGTTATAGTCACATATATATTTTAAGTGGTAACTGACGTCCATTTTTTGGGCTCGATTTTATTCTCAATTAACTATTTTTTACCATTATTACTTTTTCTTATTTTCAACCATATATTCCCATGCGATCATACCTCTCAAATCTTCCAACTACACCACATGGAAATCCAAAATGTAAATGCACTTAAAAATGAAAGGCTTATTAGAAGTTGTATCTAGTGACTTTTCTTCGTTTACAGTTGAGGAATATATTGTATGTATTGCATCCTTGCAAGATAAGGCACTTTGTTTCGTTCGCCTTCATGTATTGGACAATTTGTTTTTCTCACATTGTACATTCCATGTTATTTAAGGAAGATTGGGATGTTATTGAAGCATTGTTTTAGGAGATCACTTCACCTCTAATTGTACCTCTTCCTTCCTCTTTTAGTGAAGATGTTTTTGGTGACATTGTTTATGTTCCTCTACCATATTGTCTTATTTATGAGCATGCAATTCTTGAGGGTGATATGCATGAGGAACCTTTGGGATATTCTCCTCCTACTATTGGTTCTTGTTGTCCTTCATTTGTAAGTGAGGACTTATTTCTACCACCTCTTCCTATTGCTCTTGCTTTAAATTTGTTTGTTGGTGGTCACTTGGATGAGGTATCTACACCTCCTACACATAATTATGCATATTCTGATTATGTGATTGTTGTTCCTATTTTTTTATTTTAGTTTAAGTTTATATAGTACCATGTCATAACTTGAGCAACCCATTGATCCTATGGTCTCTTCCCTAGCACTTCAAGGAACAAACATGAAACTAATAAAATAGAATTCTTTTTTATGCTCCTTAATTCACACAAAATATGCCATCATATGCTTTCTATAGAATAAACTATTTGGTATAAAACATCACACTGATATCTTAGACATTAATGTCTCTGTTGTAGTCGATCATGTAATGTTCTTAAATTTGGTACACATCCACTTAAAGCACTTTTATAATGTGACCTACCAGAACATGAGCAACCCACTCAGGGAATTCTCATTTATCATCATCATAAGGAACAAATCTCAACCCTTTATAGCTTATCTCCGTAATTATGTTACAAGAAAGGTATTTCTAATGGTTATTAGAGTGGTCGTTTTCACATTGGATAGTAGTTTGAGTTATTTATAAACAAATTTTTTGTTAGTCATGTTCACACCCACTCATGAAGTTAAAACAAATTGGGAGTTTTTTTTAGTTGTTGGATTGTTTTTCATGTGTGTACAATTAAGTTTTATTGTGCACTTCTATAGACAATACACTTATATTTTGGTTGATCATAACAAACAAATAATTATTGTGAAACTAACTTATTATTTATTCAACAGGCATTCCTTATGTTTCTCCTATGTTGGTGGTAGAGAGAAGGTATTATAAATTTTATATTATTCTTGAGGCAGTAATGAGATATTATTATACTTTATTTTTTGTTATGTATTGTGTGGAAAATGATTTCTTCGCTATGGTAATGGTGTGAAGGATGGATCATACATTTACATGAGTGAATATTATACTCTTGACCTAATATCAGAATTGGAGATGTCTTCCATTACTCAATAAAAAATGAAAGCCGTTTGTAAAAAAAAGTGTAGTTTTTCATTCAAGATTATCATTTCGAAGGTCTTAAGGTTCATTTTACAGCAATGTTTTCAACAGATCTTTCTTCTTTTTCTTTTTTTTTTTTTTTTAATTTTTATATCTAGCCTTGCATGTCATATAGTTTTTTGCGAGATTTTGACTTTGTTTGTGCCCGTTATGATTTTCATCGAGCCTGGTTTAGATTTGGAGCACTAAGATGAGCAAAATCGACACATTGGCTATGACGTTGGCAAGCTACTCCTGAATCTCTGTTGACATTTCGAACATTTTGACTCATATTTTTTTAATTTGTGTTGAGCTCCCTCCAAGATAACACATGCTTCGAGATTCCCATGAGTTTCTAGATTCCAAGATCCCGTCCATACAACTCTACATGAGTTCTTGATCTCCCACTGCCACACGAAGCTCCTTCCTCAAAGTTTACCTCTCGAGCACCCAAATTCTTAAGTCTATTGAACGCTGTGGTCAATAATCCAGTGCATCATCATGAAGATTGCTACATGGTTTCTACATTTGGGAAGTCACCAACAACTATCAGTCTTCCTCGTTGTTGGTTCGTTTTTACCGTCTTGATCGTCGATCGAAACTTACAAAGCCAAATTTCCACCTCATTTGGATTTTTTAAGCATTTACATTGATATACATAACTAGCTATGTTGTCCGTATCAACCCACCACAGACCAAGCCCAAGCTCCTTGATCTTGGCCACTTACGACTTAGCTTCCCTTATAATAGTCTCCTCCAAAGTGCACAACATTTCGTTGTCATTCCAAGACACTGTCATGCTTTTTTATTGGGATGTCGATTGTTCTACCTCAGCCATGTGGGTGAAAATACAGTGTTGTCCTATTTCAATCTTGTCAGAACTGCTCCACCAACTTGCCTGGCTTTGCATTGTGTTTTTCTTGCAATCTTTAACGGTGGGTCCTTTACCGAGCCGCTTTTTCACCACCTACGCACGTTACCCTGGCCTCATTGTCGGTCTACCTCCCCCAATTAGTTCAACATATTCCGCATAAGAAACGTGAGTTTTTTATAACATAAAGGCCACTCAAAATCAAATTCAAATATCTATTCTTACATAATGATGTGCAAGAATTTCCATATACCTTGTGGGTAGTTTGAGTTCTAGGTTTTTTTTTTTAAAAAAAAATTAAATAATAATAATAATAATAATAATAATAATAATAATAATAATAATAATAATTATTATTATTATTATTATTATTATTATTATTATTATTATTATTATAACTTTCTATAAAAGAGCTTAGGGGTTTGAGCCTTTTTACACTTTGAAGGGGTTCTTCTAGAGGAGAGGCAATTGCTTTTAGTTTGTGGGGTAACCTTATTAAAATTCAAATCATAGGCTTTTAGAAAGGGGTAGATTTTTTTAAATGGGGTCGATTATTAAAGTGGGGCCAAACTGTAAAGTGGTGTAAAATTTTAGTATGAGGGTTAAAATCTTTAAAGGGAATGTATTTTTCAAATGTGGTACAACATTGTTGTAAAGGTAGAAAATTTAAAAAATATTATAAAGTATATTTTCTTTGTAAAAGGATCAATTTGTTATGAGTGGTTTTTTGAGTGTTATTTGGTATTTATATTTATTCACTCTCTCTAGTTGAAAAGGGAAGGTGAGATCCAATTTGAGAGGTAGTTAAATTCTTTTGAAAAATAAAATTATTTATGTTTTTATAATTTTTATTTGGACTTATTTTCTGCAAACCCTAATGTTTCCTTTTGATTATGCTTTGTACCTTTTTTTCCATTTGTTGTAGTTGCAAACATTTTTTTTGAGGAAACTACAACACATGGAAACCCAAAATGCAAATGCACTTGTAGTTGAAAGGCTTATGGATAGTTATACTTGGTGACTTTCTTAACTTTACAAATGAGAAATATATTTTGTACATTGCATCCTTGCAAGATAAGGCACTTTTTTTATTTGTCTCAATGTCTTAGACAATTTACAATGTCACATTATACGTGACATGTCACCTAAGGAAGCTTGGAATGTTATTCCATCATTGTTTTAGGATGTCACTTCACCTCCAACTGTACCTCTTCCTTCCTCTCTTATTGATGATGTTTTTGGTGACATTTTTGATGTTTCTCTATGGTATTCTCCTATCTTGGAGGATGTGAATCTAGATGGTGATATTCTAAGGCACCTTTGGGGTGTTCTCCTCCTCCCAATATTGGTTCTTGTCCTCCTTCATTTATTAGTGAGGACTTATTTCTTGAGAATGAGAAACTTGTACCATGCCTTCATATTGCTCACTCTTTAAATTTGTTTCTTGTGGTCACTTAGATGAGGCATCTAAACCTATTCACATATTAATGTACATTTTGATTATATTTTTGATTCTATTTTGATTATTGATAGTACCATGTTAGACCTCGAGCAATCCATTTATCATAGGACCTCTTCCATAGGACATTCTGAATCAAACATTAAACTAATAAATCAGAATTCATTTTTATGTTCCCTAATTCATAGAAAAGATGCCATCACATGCTCTCTATATAATAAACTATTTGGCATACAACATTAGACTGATATTTTAGTCATTCATGCCCATACTTCTATTTCATCATGTAATATTTTTTTAATATGGCACACATCCACTTGATGTAATTTTACTATGTGACCTGCCAGATCCTAAGTAACCCATTGTTACCATTGCTCCTCTTGTTTTATATTATAATACTTTACCTACTGTTGTTTCACCCTCTAAACATCCCATTCTAGTTCAACTTGTATATATTCTTGATTCTTTTAAGAAACATATTGCCAATTTTGGCTCTCGCATGCTTCATTCCATGGGTAACACTACTAAACTTGAGGACATTGGGAAGCATCTATAGGGCATTGTTACCCATAGCTAACATGCTACTTGGATATCTCATCATGGAATTATTTATGACATAGATGCTTTAATTGGATATTTTGATAGAGATCCATCAGTTGTTCATAATTCTCATCATGAGGATAATGAGTTACATATGAGCTCTATTGCACCTTCAACTAGGCATGATAAATTTGAGATTATAGTGGTCTCACATGATCCACATGACATTTTTTTGGATGTTAGCTCATTTTTATATTATGAACATTTCACCCATTCATATTTACCATTCATATTTAGACATCTTCACCCACCATTCATGTTCGATTCAATTAGATCTATGATCATTATTAGTGGCGTCAACAACTTTATTTGAGAGGACTCTGCACATGAGGTTCCTCTACCACTTAGTTTCTTCAACAACACATTTTTCCTCTAGGCTATTGATGCTCCTTTTTTTTTTGAGCTCTTTGTTAAGTAGATTTATTTTATTTTTGGAGAATTCATATATCATTTCAAAGCTAGCATATTCTATAGATTGACTATCTTTAGTAGTTTCTTAAATCACTTCCAGTTATGTTTTTTGTTGAATGGGACCATTTTTGTAGCCATGTTGAGTGTCATGTATTTTTATCCTTCATGTGTGTATGTTCCATGTTGATCACTTTATATTTTAATTTTGTGACTATCACATCACCACCAAGGACATCTTTTTGAGATATTTTCTATTTTTACCTTTGATTTTGACAGTTTGCTTCACATTTTTATTGTAGTTTGTTCTCCTTCTAAAGAGTACCCACTCTAGTGAATCCCAATGTCATCATTTTAGTAATTGAATAGTGGAATTGTCCTATTCATATATTTATTTTTTGAGTCACACCCACACATGGAGACAAGCTTGACTAGGAGCTTGTTTTAGTTGTTTCACTATTCTCTATGTATGCATGAATAATATTTGTTTGTGCACCTATTTTGACATTCCACCTATATTTGTGTTGATAACAATAACCAAGTGGATGTTGTATTATCAATTCATTACCTATTTAGTAGTTTATTCCACTTAGTTTCTTCAACAACACATTTTTATCTAGCCTATTGATGCTCCTTTATTTTTTGAGCTCTTTGTTAAGTAGATTTATTTCATTTTTGGAGCATTCATATATCATTTCATAGATGGCACATTCTATAGATTCACTATCTTTAGTAGTTTCTTAGATCACTTCCAATTATATTTTTTGTTGAATGGGACCATTTTTGTAGCCACACTGAGAGTCATGTATTTTTATCCTTCATGTGTGTATGTTCCATGTTGAGAAATTTATTTTCTAATTGTGTGACTATCCCATCACCACCAAGGACATATTTTTGAGATATTTTCTATCTTTACCTTTGATTTTGATAGTTTGCTTCACATTTTTAGTGTAGTTTGATCTCCTTCTAAAGAGTTCCTATTCTGGTGAAGCCCAATGTCATCATTTTAGTGTTTGAATAGTGGAATTATCCTATTTAGATATTTATTTTTTGAGTCACTACACACATTTTAACATTATCAAAAGTAGGGTGGTGGGGGGTGCACAAACTATTTTAGGTGTTATGTTCTTTGTTATCCCTTGCTACATGACATCTTTCTTTTTAGCTAGTTAATTGTGTGGACTTTTATTTACAGGGTTCCATTCCATCAAGCGCACCTACAATAGCATTGTGTTGAGCTTTTGAGATGTTATTATTGTAAACCATACAACATAAGTTATGTTTTCCACTTTCATTATGGTTCTACTAGTTTTTTATTACTATTTGGTGACACATTTCATCTATGGTGATGTTGTTCCAAGTTTTTTTATGATCAGTGCTTTTCTACTGAGTGAGCCTCATATAGAGTACTAGTTCCTATTTGACTTGGTTTTTATAGTGACTTGACATCCATGTATTATATTAAGATGGATTGGTTACCATAGGAACCCTTAGTATTTATCTATGCCTTTGTACATGAGAAACTGATCAAGCCTAGTTTCTAAGACTCATTGAGTTCTTTTTATTTCTATGTTCTCACTCCCTATTTTTCACACAAGGGATGGTTTTGAAGTGGTTGTGTTCAGACTAGATAGTTATTTGAGATATTTTTCAAACCAATTTTGTCTTTTTGTCATTCACACCCGCACATGGAGTTAATCTTGACTAAGAGCTTGTTTTAGTTGTTGGATTATTCTCTATGTGTACATGAATAATATTTTTTTATGTACCTATTTTAAAATTACACCTATATTTGGGCTGATAACAATAACCAAGTGGATGTTGTATAATCAATTCATTAACTATTTAGTAGTTACTCCTTATGCTTCTCATATTTTGGTGGTAGAGATTAGATGCTAAGAATTGTATATTGTTCACAAGGAAATAATGAGAGACTATTTTGATTAATGTTTTGATATGTATTGTGTTGGAAATGATGGATTCACTATGGTAATGGTGTTTAGGATGGATCCTGCATTTTTTTGAGTGCACATTAAGCTTTGACAATGGCCATAGAATGTATGCTTCAAAAGAGGTTTCTCATTTTAAATTCTTCAATAATGTGTTATTTTCAACCATTAGGATCATTACACACATTATTTACCACATGTGGTCAAGATTCAATTTTATAAGGTCTCAGTTAATTAGCCCCTAAAAATGGCAAGAAATGATTAAATCTCTTGGATGTCATCTACTAGTTCTCATTATTTACACCAAAGCTAAATCTTATCCTTGTTTTAAATTATTTATATACCGTAAAACTATCAGGATTGTTCATATGTTTTTAGGTTCAGATGGTCTCATTATAGAGATAAGTAATACTTCAAGTTGTTCTCAAAGTAATGTGAAGGCTCAAAAAAATAGAGGCTTTTTGGATCATGTAGATATATACTCTCGTAGAGTTCCATTTGACATGTATACATAAACCAATGTCTAATTTCCATCATCATCGTAATAGCCTATAATGGAAATAAGGTTTTGAGGGTTGACTCTAAGCATTAACTCTATTTCAATGGAAAAAATATCTTTCCTTGCAAGGATCCTTCTAAAGCATGCTTTATAAATATAGTCATGGCATCGGTTAATACACCCTTATAAATATTATCATATCTACCTTTCTAAACTTGCATGGAAGTGTTGAATCTATTTGTAACTAATTCCATCTCTTAATATCAAAATATTTGACACATGCTTATTTGACTCAATTTATTGCAAGTCATTTTTTATAGAAGAATTTCTCTTTTACCTATTATACTAATTCAAAACCATAAATATTATATTTGAATAAAAAATGGTTGTAATAAAAATGGTGCAAATAAAAAAACCATGGCATAAGACAAATCTTCTACTAGATTCAAGATTCAAAGGACAATTTATGGGATAAACTACTTTCAAATATGTTGTAGATATCCATTTATGGATAAATTGACACAATTTGATAAGCACCAAATTGTGAGGACTAATCATGTTGTATATGCTAGATCATTCATAAAAAATTCAAGGGTGACACTATAAAATTAACATGAAAAATTGTGCAATCTTGTAGTCACAAATGCTATAAAATAGAGGGTCATTCATTTGAATTAGTGTAACTAGGATGAGAATCCTCTTAACATATTATTCTCATTATTTCTTTCAAAAATATTTTTAGCTACTACATTCAATGTTTTCTTTTCACAACCCACATTTTGTGTTATCATCTCCTAACATTCTCATCCTTGCTTGAATACTTGAAATTATATGGTAGCTCCTTCATAGGAATTTTTGAGATGATTTTAAAGTAAATGGCCAAATATAGAGAAGATCTTAGTTGTAGAGGCATATTTCCCCCATTTACTAGTTTCCTTATTTTATTGTAAAAACTTTTGATGGTCATGCATGAAAAGACATGATTGAATCCTCTTCAGGTGATTCTCTTCTTAGATGAACTTTAAACAAGCTATAATACCACATTTTTTTAGTTATTGAAATAAAAAATTGTAAACTCACTATAGGGAAATACAACCACTCTTTACAAACCTAAACATAGTATTTGTTCTTGATTAAACAATAATGAAGCAATATTTTTGGTGCCACCATATCTATAAATCATTAGATTGTATTTATTCACATGAACCAAGCTTTTTCCATTGGGTTTTGGAGTCGAAATATTTATGATAACACTTTTTACCATCCCTATTTTTGTAACACCTCCAATCATTTGTAGGAGTGCAATTGGGGTGATGTCATGAAATGTAAAATTTCATGAAAGCACCATGGAGGTGAGATAAAACCATATTTATCTCTTATCAAATGTGTTCTTGTGTCTATGGGTTCATAAACAAGAAAAACTAGGAGACATTTGCATAGTATTTATTTCTATATATTTGTATAATTGCAAACAAATAAGAGAAATAATTTGAACTTCAATTTTTAAAAGAATTTTTTTTGAATGTCATGCTTAAATCAACTTTCAACATACATAATATAGTTAGAAACATTAAGAATGAAATAACAATGTAGTTATTAACAACAACCATGATTATTAAACATTCCTTGATGAAAACACTAATAAAATACTTGAGTGAAAATTCTTAGAATTTGTCCACCAATACATGGAAAACATTCACGTCATAGTTGTGCTTCATGACAAATTAATCTATAAATTTATACATTAAAATATTAAATTTATAAAATCACAATTGTCCTTTCGTAACCTATATATTTGAATGCAAATTTATTTAAAAAATATTTTATTAAGTAAATGAATTTAGGCTACCCATAACCATATATATTTAAGACTTAATGGCATAATTTGATACTAAGAAGTGATCCATTGATTCTTTTTTCTTAAATAGATAAGTTGTGTATTACTATAAGAATGAGAGAAAAATACATATTCCAACATCTTCCATGTAAAAACTTTATGTTTCAATAGTAATTCTTCACAACTATATATAGTCATATGGAATCAAATTTTATCATGCAATAAGCACAACATGTTCCTCTTAGTCTATAGAAATTATTAGCTAAATAAGAATATCAATTTAAAGGATTCAAAGTTCAACACCAAATCAAAGGTTAACTTTAAAATAACCTTTTCTTACAACATGTGTACAAAGAGATTATAAAAAATAACTAAAACATTTTTCATTCCTTCCTATGAAAACAAATCACTTAAACTCTACCCTTTATTCATTATGTTATTTTCATTTATTCATATTTTCATCCAACGAAGTCCGGTACATACAAGTTATTCATAATAATCTAAAAAAGGAAAGGATGACTATTAAAAAAACTTTCTAGTTAAAATAAACATGTAGATTGATTATTCAAAAATCAATAAAAAAAACCTAGCTAATAACATTAAGTATATATACAATTTTCTAATAAGAAAATATGATATATATAAAACTGACTATCAATAAAGAATCATCATAAGTTAATAATCACAATCCTTACAACATATGTAAAATATGCATTTTTATTTACAGTAATTAGTAATCATATCAAAAGTAATTTAAAAAAGCTAAGAGAGAATGTCAACATAGCTATAACATGTTGCCATAGATGACCCCAAAAGTGGGTTTATTTCCAAAAAGCTACCAGGATAAAAACTTGCCACCAAAATAAAATAATCAGATCTAGGAGAGATACACACTCATAATGGTCAAAACCCATTATCACAACCCTATGCTCCCTCCATTGGTGGTCATAGCCACTACATCCATTAACTAGATGGTGGACTTAGGAAATAGGGTTATGTCAAGGTTATGAATAATTTTTTAGATTCAATGGCTTCCAATACAAAAAAAGATCTTACTTAATCCAACTGAAGAGAATCAAGCAATAATCTACTAAAATAAAAAAAGATTCAGAGGCCATGACACGAAAAATAAGCACAACTTTAATAAATTTTCAAGAGTAGGAATCAACCAAACTCAAAAGGGTTCTAATGGAGTATAAAACTTCAATTATAAATGAATAAATATAATAATAATAAAAATAGATCGAGCATGGTTATATCAAAAAAAAATCATGATTCAAGGGAATCAAGAACATTCCCATATTTGAATCATATAGATCAAGAAAACACACTAAGAAAAAATAAATTATAAGGCAAATAAAATAGTAAAACCCATACATTAGTCATTACAATCAAAGCAAATGAAAACCTCTTTATCCATTAAATATTGAAATTACAAACAAACCCATGTATATATACAACATAGTCACATATAAATAAACAAAACCATGTGTTCATATCGACATACTAAAATCAAGAAAAACTCTAACTAAGTTGAAACACAAGTTATAAAACAACATAAGAAATAATATATTATAACAAGCAAATCATTCACAAGTGTATTTCAGGAAATGCAATTAGAACTAGAAACTTAAGTTACACTCAAAATTTCATTTTATCCTTTAAAATAATCATTTTCAAAAATGCCAACAAATATTTATAAATAACAAACTAAGGAGACTTCAATTACTTGAACAACTCAAAATTCAGCCAATCATGAAGTTTAATTTATGGTCAAAATCACCTTGTACACCTTCTACTTCCATTTGCCTAGAATATGAATAATGTAAAGCCTCATTAACCCCATATTATATTGCATTCAAGTTGTAAAAGATAGAAGTCATGGGTAGACAATATCAACATTGTGTCCCCCACAAATTTCACTAAATTCTAAAAAAGAAGTAATTGAAAACAACCTCCATAAAAACTCATTAGTCCAACTCTAAGACAAAACCCCAAGACTTCCATGGATTCCACACATAGTTACAATAGTGGTCTCTAGGGTTTGGTCAAAGTAAATACCAAATGATACCCAAGGTTGAAGAATAGACCTAATTGATGGTCAAATCATCAAAGTGAGAGTCATTATTACTTAAACCAGATTTTAGGTCAACTTAATGCTCAAATTATAAACCATATTATTATTAACCAAGTAATATTATGGCCTAGCCAAGGCCTTGATTAATCAAATGATGGTCTAAGAAAAAGATTTGGTGGACTATGCCCACTTTTAATTAACCATCCAATTTCAAATATTAGTTAACATCAAACATCATAAACAATGATTCATTCCAAAACCAATATGTTGTCAAATATCATTCATAAATAAACACTAAAATTACTTCTAACAAGAGATCAATCAAAGTGATAACGAACAACAATCAAGATAATTCCAAAATAAAGGTAGGTTGTGCAATATTAAAAAGTCACTATGAAACATAATTTACACACAGTAAGAAATCAAATACTATAATAATAGAAAAATAGTAAACCAATGATTAAAAATATGATCAAGGATTCATTGAGTGAAATAAATGAAGAAACACTAAATAATTAATAATGTAGCAACCCTGCTAAGTTAGACATAGAAATATGTGAATTTTTTTTCTAGTTACATATATATACCATAAATATGTTACACCTCACAAATCTAAATGTAGATCACATATATACTCAAGTGATAACAATAAGAGCACATTACATCTTATATCCCATATCTCTTATGTCATGATAATGCTACATAAAATGAATATAGAAAGTAATACAACAACTCACTCATGACTAATACAACTTTACAATGACCACTATCGATATAAAATAGTAATTATTTATGACAATACTCAACAATAATATACAATTTAATACAATGTACATAATTTAGATACTTAACTTCCTAGAGTATGAGTTCCTTAGACTCTTTAGTATTTATGGCAATCTAAAATGTCATCTTAATAGTGGTGCTACTATGGGGAGGGAAAGCATCATCTAAATATTTTTCTACACTAATCATAGACCAACAATCCCCACACAATATCCTATTAGAGAATGAACTTCCCTTCATAGATGAGTAGATAGTGATGACATAGGAATCTAAAGAAACTATCAAGTACCCATGTATTATATGACTCTAAACTAAACATATAGTGTATCATAAAAATCCATTCTATTGCAAGATATCACATAAACATATGAATCATACTCATAATATGATAATGTCTCACTAAACATACTTTGTCTTAAAGTTTTAGAAATGATAAATAACAATGATCTAGATTAATCAGATTCATACACACCACTTGATCAAACTGCCTTTATCTGTCATTGTAAGATTAGTAAATCAATGAAGTCTATATTACTCTTTACATTGAATCAATAACGCAGATTGATCAAATACAACTCAATCATAAGATTTATTTTATTTACATCATATTCACACATACAATCAAACTAAATTATAAACATAAAAGTAACCAAAGCATACATTTATTCCATCAAATGTATAAATGAATCCTATATTATTTATCTCTCATAATGTAAATAATAATTACTATCTATACCACCTAGGTAAAATATACATAATTGTAGATTTTAACAATCACAATTTGTTTCCAAATATACTACACCTATAATAACCCATTTTATCATAGTGTAGTATTATATGACATAACTACTAGTTTTCCAAAAAATAGTCGTATAAGTAGTCTTAAAAATCATGAAAACATAAGCATTAATATATGTAACTATATATAACGAAGCAAGTCATAGCTCCCACATAATGTAATAATATACCAACACACTATTTATTAAACTCTCAAAGATTGCATGCACTCATGCACAAAGTGTTACCAACTATTACAAAATATGCTATCTGTTGTAATAACCAACATGTACATACAATAAATCAGTGAAATATAGATATAAATTTAGGAAAAATACTTTTATACTATGTATCATCTGGGTACAACATACTTTTATACTATAGTATCTTATGATATCCTATGCTATCATAGGTTATCAAATACATAAATACACATAATCAAACCTATAATTTCAAGAATCCAATGATCCATATAAATAATAAAAAAGCAAACAAGTACAAGGTTATACCACTCGAAAGTTTAGGCTATAACCTAACATTCAAAGTAACATAACAATGAACATACATCATAATGTATTGTTATATACTAGATATAGTCAAGCATTTATACACACTAGTAATCTCATAACATGGACTGCACTTAAGTATTCAATGCAAAATACATATAATAATAGTTAATCAAATATTTACAGAAAAATAAAAATCACATAAACCCAATATTTCATTCATTTATACATTTCATTCTATTTTCTTAAAAAATCATTTTGTTATTATTATTATTATAATTAGACAAAATCATACACCCAACACAATGATCTCCATTATGTTCTCATGTTTCATACTTAAATCTATGCATAAATATAGTGAAACACACCTCAATACACACATAAAACCAATCCAGGATTTGCCATTCGTGTTAAGGTTTGAAAGCACACATTCGTTAAGCTTTATTTCCATAATTATTTATTATATCTTATGATCCACCCAAGGAGCTATGCCATAAAAGAACACCTCTATATATATCTATATATATATATATATATATATATATATATATATATATATTTCTAGGTGCATTAATACCTATGTATTCATATTTAAACAAACCGTAACATATTTTGAAATTGTTTTTACTCCAAATGTTTCCAATTCACAAACTATGTCACTCCCACCTAAATAAAGATGATTTTGTTGGATTTCCCATCTTTTTCATACCTCACCATACTTTAGATAGGTTCCCATCATTCTAACCTCACATAACACCTATGGTTATAAATATTCCCAAACAAGAATTTGTGAGATTAATCCTCCGGTTAAAAATATTGAGGATGTTAGCTATGTTTAACATTAGTGTTTAGTCAATTTGAGGTTTTCATACGAATTTCTTAGTAAATTATATAGAGATTCCTCAGGGACGATTAGACAGGTCTATGTATTTCCATGTTAAAATGTAATAGTTTAGAGATATTCCATAATGTTTCATTAGGAATAAGTTACACAAAAATATTCATAGAACACATTTACATTTGAGAGGATGTCCATAAGCTTATAATTTTCTGATGGACTATTTCTTCAATATATATCCTCATCAAAAGTTTTAGTCTTCATAATCCTCATATATGGATAACGAAATATTTTTCCTTTAAACGACTACAGGTAATGCTAATAGATTTAACTTATGTATTTAAGTTATTGACTAAACTCATAAGGTCTTTATATCGCTGTGATATATCACCGTATAATTGCTGTATAATATGCAAATAACATTTTTACCAAGTTACACATTTCATCGATATGTCTACTGTGATACATTGTATAATATATCAATGTATAATATTGTAGCAATATATACAAAGATAATATTATAATCTCTAACAATAATATACATCATAATACATTGTATGATATAATAAGCTCTAATAATATTGTATAAGGTCTATTTCTTAGCTCTACCACAAAATAGTACCATAGCTATGTGATACATTATATAATATTACAAATAACATGTTATTCGAAAAAATAGTTTGCATTGAGTTACAGTAGTGATATATTGTTGTATAACATTGCCTCAATTAATTATCAATAGTAATCGCTATATAAACCATAGTTTAGAAAACTGTTGGCATATGGCAATCTGTATAGCGATCTGCCTTTAACGAACTGTTAATGCCGTTTAGTTCAATAATCTTCTATTCATTAAAAATCTCTATATTTTGTTATCTGACCAATTCTCCTATCAAGACTAGCTCGCTAGGAAACTCTTGCTAATATTTATCTAGTTCAGGATCAGCATAAAACATAACAGTTCGCTACACTCGCAATTCTATTTAGCTCGGATTTATTTAGATATGCAAATCATTCTGATTAATAACAATTCGCTGTACAGATAGTTTATTCGCTAGCCTGATCCTAAAATACTGAACATGCCGAAATTAAGAAACGAATCCACAAGGACCAAACATATTAATATAAATAATTAATAAATAGTAATAAATATTTAATATTGAGTAAATAACATGACCAAATCTAATAATTTGATTAATATTAATAATTTAATGATTAATAAATAGTTAATGATTTGATTGATATTTATTAATCATTAAATTTTTAGATAGTTTAGCCTAATTATTAAGTTGATGTTCTTAAGATTGAGATTCACCGTTATTTACTACATCCATAGCTAATAGCAAGTTTTGATAGAAATCCAACATATGTATAATATCCAATATACCAGTTTCTCCCTGATTGCGGAGCTCCGTATATCAAACATTAAATATTTAAACACAATAAGAATAGTGGTCGATGATTCAGCGATTAGAAAAGGATTCAACATAATATTCCCCCACATAATATTCTCTTTTTTGAATAGTTGTTGATTATTCATCGCAATATTTTCTTCATTGTCCGGCTTCCTAATATACCGAATGGTAATATAAACAATTAAATAGTTGTAGACATCGAACCATTACATGCATTGTGACTAACTATATATATGAATACATCGCTTCTACTAATCATATATATAGTTTATATTTACCACGTGAATTATTGGTCACTAAATATACCAAAATATTTAATATATATCCAAAATACTTAATATATATCGATGCATAGTAGGTTTTCATTTAATGGATAAATATGTATAGCAGGATAATTACCTTCAACATTTCTTATACATCCATTATAATTACCGCTGGCAATATGAAATTACATATTTAAATACAAGCATAAATACACAAATTTTAAGTACATCACTTACTCTATTTTGATTCGATAACTCCTCTTCTCCTCTCCTCTCCATTTTGTATGTCTTTCCAATAAGAAGGCGTACCATGTTTTAAAAACATGTATTTTTTGGTTTTAAATCTCTTATTATTATAAACAGGGTAACTCTTCTTGCTTTTAAAGATTGTATTTGTTCTATTTTTAGGTTTTTACGCTGATTTTCCCTATTTAAAGATTCCTCTATAATAAATGATTTCATTTTGCTTTAGTATGCTTTATGTTTTATTTTCATATTTTAAATAATTTAATAATAAATAATTATTTAATATAATTAATTAACATTAATAAGATAATAAGATTAATGTAGGGGCAAATAAATACATTTAACACTAAATATCAATTTTATAATTTCTAAATATTTAGATTTTTAAATTTAATTTTGTCAATAATATTTCTACCAGCGTTTTAGAGAAAACATGTCAAACACACAAAGAATACATCACAATATTTTCTAAAGCAAGTACTAAGCACACCAAAAATAAACTATTTTTAATACATTTCTACCATGAGCTAGTGTATTTTGGTGTGTTCAAGGTTTCGTTATCTTTTTGTAGACATTCAGCATCTTCATCTACATCACCTTCTCTGATGATGCTCTCCCTCCGACACATTCGATGGATGAATTATCCTTCATCTGCCCCACAACATGTTAGTCATTAGATCATATCATATGATAATCATAAAATAATAATATATAAATTAAACAATACAAAAAAAAAAATGCATGCGTAAACTAGTTCATAATAAGCAATCATGTGTCATCTAACTACACAACATTCTACTATCTCATAATATCATAAATCTCGTGTTTGGTCAGAAATATAATGAAATCTAAATTTATTAGTTGCATATATTCATGGATAATCAAGCAAGTTTGTTTGGTGAGAAATTAGGATGTAACATCCTTCCCCTTAAAGCTAGTCATCATCCTCGATGACTCTTATTCAAACATAAGTTCGAAATTAAAAAATTATTTTAGCCAAATAATAACATGGTATGAAATATAAAATTAAGTAAATAAATTAAAAATTACCTATATAACTCATCATAGTTATTTTAAGTTGTACTATTCTTGACATATTGATCCCCTAAAACCTTACTCAATAACATTTATTTTTATGCAAACAAAGTGTGTAAGCTTTACTCTGAATGTTCTTGTTATGACCACCTTGAGGTCTAAAACCATTGAGACAAGCCTATATACTATAGGAGTGACCACTTATGTGTACCTTTAAAGGTCCCCCATATCTTAGTGAAAGTTCTCTAACTTCTTAAAACACATAAAATCATCATACAATCCAAAGTAGATAAAGAGGGAGATTTCCACATTATCTTCCAACCCTCAACATATCTTCCTAGTATAGAGAGTGTTTTTATTATTCCAGAGAAAGTAATTAAATAACTTAGCAAGAATAATGTACATAAGTTAATACTATAGTTACCTCGTGTAGCTCTTGATAAGTATAATATGTCAAAATTGTCACTTCACAAATATCCTAACATGTATGATGAATAAGAATTAGAAAAACTATATTATCAACATATACAAGATTAAAGAATAAATTTTCCATGGTATATATGTATATGGTCGTATAACTGAATTTGACAAGTCCATCTGTCAAATTCTAGATTTGACAAGTTCATCTGTCAGAGCCAACTCAGTAACAACTGAGTAAATGTGAGACTAAATAGAATATCATCATATCACCTAGCTCTCACATTCATAATTCACCACTCTTCCCTCATATCTCCATGACCTAATGATCTTTCCATGTGAACAATATTCAATGAATCATAATTCTATGCTAACAGTTCATAGAAAGCAATAATTTGAGCTAAATAATTTTAGATGTATCCACATACATACAAAATAAATCATACAATAAATCAATAATTTTATTCATGGTTAAGATAAAATAATGTTAAAATTATCATAACATACAAATGCCAAGGGTCACACCATCCTTATAGCCCATAAACCAAACAATTTTTCCCTATGTGCTCAGCTAGAATGTAAAAAATTAAAAGTTTATCTCCACCCCTAGATTGACAAGATGTTTCACACATCCTATATGCTAATTGCATCTGATGATAGGTATAAATAACTCTTCTAGAACAACCAAGGTTTATTTTAGTGGTGAATCTTTTTTAATTCATGAATATTTTAATTTTATAAATATGAATTTAATGATTTTTTCAAGTATTGAAGAGCTTGAAATCACCTAAAATTTTTTGATGCAAGTTTAATTTTTGGGTTAAATTGCCTATTGTTTAAAATAAATTAATTCATATAAATATTTTTTGTTCGTACCTTGAAACACAATCTACGTACATTAACATCACATCAAACATGTAGATGATCATTTGTATATGATGATGATCATGTACATATCTACATATGATGACATCCCTCTATATATGTTGACAGTTATTTGTATATGTTGAAAGTCATTAACATATGCTGATAGTCATTCACTTATGTCAACGGGCATCCTTATATGCCAACAATCATTTGCATACGTTGATGACCATTCACAAGATGTAGTTGATTGTTTGAAGTGTGAGTGGTCATTTGCATCATGTGGATGGTGATTTACATCATACGGACATCCATTAATAAGTGCATTTTAACCTAGTTGATGATCATCTACAACATAAAATGATAGTAAAAATACTCAAAACATAAATATTATTATATATTTGTATTCCTCTCAAAAAATTACATAATTTCAAAAAACATTCATCATAATTTAAGTCCATATGCAAAAGTTACAAACTCAAAAATTTGGCTAGGTTATAGTGAACTTACTGACGAACGTCTACATAATGCCAACAGACATCCAAATGATGTTGGTGGATTTCCACATGACTCTAATAAATGTCTAGAATCATGTAGATGTTTGTTGGCATCATCCAGACATCCAACGACATCCTCTGGATGTTCCCTGGTAAGTTCATTGTAGCCTAGCCAACTTCATGAGTCCATTTTATGGACACTCATCATAATCATGTGGACATCCACTAAAATCATCTAGACATCCACTGACATCATGTAGACATTCATTGGTAAGTTCAATGTAACTTAGCCAACTTTTTGAGTTCGTAACTTTTGCATATGGACTCAGATTGTGACATTTTTTTTGAATTGCATTATTTTTTGAGAAGAATACAAATATATAATAATATTTATATTTAGATAAGATTTTTATTTATAAAATATAGATTTGCTTCATCCATCACTTGATTCCCCTGTATAATTAATCACCTTCCAAACTGATTTATCACCATTGTGAATCTAATTCATCTGAGAACCTCCAAATATTTTTTAATATATCTCACTAAAATTAACACTGAGAACAACATGCTTTCACCTAAAAGATAATAATATCAATCTAATCAAGGGTGAATAATAACATAATAATTATAATCAACTTATAATTCTCAATATAAAATTTAATATATAAATCAAGGTTTCAAACTCCTTGAGATCTAGTACCCAAATTATATAAAATTATAACTCTATAAAGTTACAAAGTGGAAAAATAGATATCTAACAACTCAAGAATAAAACTCTTATATAACCTCACTAGATAAAAGGAACACAGTAAATCAATGTTGCTAGAACACTTCATACTTACCAAGTCTATAATTATAGTATCACAACTATTTCCACAACCGACAGGAATAAAATACTAATAAAAAAGATGAATCAATCCATCCAATCCTACAACTTTTTTTTCTCAACAAAAATTATAAAACATTCTCCCACAAACTTCAAGGGAGTACAGTCAAACATCATTCAAAAATAAGTTCCCATAAAAGAGAACACTAAATCAACATCATCAAAAAAAATAAGAATCCTCTCAATATCTTAATGTTATCAAAAGATAATGAGGTAATAACAACTCACTTCTAATCTAACTAATAGTGTTGACATTATTTTCAATTCCACATAACTTAAGGGTGTCAATTCTTAAACAAACTCCTAGCACATAATAACTCTCAATTAAAACAATGACACTCTACTGCAAGAAAATTCCCACCACACTAGGTGGTACCAAAACCAAAATTAGTCTTAAAACATTTTTCATTCATGGGATTAATAACTAAAAGACACAAATTAAATTACATAATTTTAAGTGACAAGCATCATGTGTTTATTAAACACTCACAACACAAAACACAATAACAAGTGGACTTGATAATAAATAAAGGATATAGTCACTCTTGAGGTGTTTGATCTAAGTGACGAAACTATGGTAGAAAGATTTTATTCATAACTCATGAACTATGATATGCACTTTTCTATCCACATCATATTCTACCATCGCCATTGGGACACTTGATAAATCAATCCTCTAAATAACTAAAAAGGGGTGCAGGTGTTCGTAAGGGCATACACTCAATGTTTCCCCACACACATTTACAAATGTTACAACACTCTAATCATAGTGTAGCATGGCTCTATAATGAGACAACACGAGTCCAAATACCAATACAAAACTTCATGTCACTAGATTTACAAGACATGAAAATGCTAATGGACTCATAAAGTCCTAGAGTTCAAGTCATAGCTCTTATACCACATGTAACAACCGTGTTGAATTAGACATAGAAAATACTTGATTTTTTCCTAATTAAACATATATACCATAAATATATTATACCTCAAAAATATAAATAGAAATCACATATATACTCAAGTGCTAATATTAAGTAAACATTACATTTTATATCACAGATCTCTAATGTCATGAGAATACTACATAAAATGAATATATAAAGTAATACAAAAACATAGTGATGGATGATATAACTCTACAATCATCATTGTCAATATATAATAATAATTAATTATAATATTTCATGACAATACTCAAAAATAATATACAATCTAATTTAATGTACATAATTAGATACCTGGCTCCTCGGAGCATGAGATCCTCAAACTCTCCAGTATTTATAGTAATATCACATGTGGTCTCAATAGTAGTACTATTTTGGGGAGGGAGAGTATTATCCGAGTAATTTTTCACACCAACCATAGATGATTCTCAACATAATCTCCCATCATGAAATGACATTTCCTTCACGGATAAGTAGATAGTGATGGCACAAGAATCTAGAGAGACTAGCAATTATCTATGTGTTGTATGATTCAAAACTAAACATATAATATATAATAGAAATCCATTCTATTTTAAGATATCACACAAACATGTGAATCATACTCATGAAATGATAATGTCTCACTAAATATACTTTATCTTAAAATTTTATACATGATAAATAATAATGATCTAAATCAATCAAATTCATATATGTCACTTGATTAGACTACCTTTATCTATCATTGTGAGACTAGTAAGTTAGTGAAGTCCATCTCCCTCCTTATTTTGAATCAATAATGTAGATTGGTCAAATACAAATCAACCACAAGATTCATTTAATTTACATCATAATCACACATACAATCAAATCAAATACTAAACATAGGAGTAACCAAAGCATATATTTATTCCATCAAATATATGAATGAATATTACATTATTTATATCTCATATTAGAAATAATGACTACAATCTATACCACCTATGTAAAATATATATATAACTGTAAATTTAAATAATCACAAGTTATTTTCAAACATATTGCACCTATGATAACTCATATTATCATAGTCTAGTATTCTATGACATAACTACTAATTTTATCAAAAATAATCATATAATTACAAATCAATCAAACATAAGCATCAATACAAGTAACTATATATAACGAAGCAAGTCATAGTTTCCATAAAATATAATAACATACCAACATAGCATTTTTTAAACTCTCAAAAATTTCATTCACACATACACAAAAGCTTACCAACTGTTACAAAACATGATATCTATAACAATAACTAACATGTACATATAGTAAGTCAATCAAATGTGGATTCGAGTTTAGGCAAAATAATTATAATATATATCATCAAGGTATAACAAACTTTTATATTGCAGTACCCTATATAATTTAATAATAAATAATTATTTAATACCACTAATTAATATTAATAAGATAATATGACTAATGCATGGGCAAATAAATACATTTAACATTAAATATTAGTTTTATAATTTTCAAGTACCCAGATTTTAAATTTATTTTTGTTGATAATATTTCTACCAACATTTTAGAGAAAACATGGCAAACATATAAAGAATATATCATGACATTTTCCTATACTAGAAAACCATAGAATATAACATAAAAAAGTAAGTAATAAGCACACCAAAAATATATTATTTTTAATGTATTTCTACCCTAAGCTAACTTTTTGTGGTGTGTGCAAGGTTTCACCAACTCTCTATAGACCTTAAACTTCTCCATCTACACCACTCTCTCTAATGATGCTCTTTCTCCAACACATTCAAAGGATGAATTCTCCTACATCCATCTCACAACACACAAGTTATTGGATCATATCACTCGATAATAATAAAGCAATAATATATAACTGAAATAATACAAAAAATGTAAATGCATACATAAACCAGTTCATAATAAGCAATCATATGTCATCATCTAACTAAGCAACATTCTACTATCCCATAATAACATAAATATCAAGCTTAATCAAAAATATAATCCAATCTAAATCTGTTAGTTGCAGATATCTATGGATAATCTGGCAAATTTACCTAATGAGGAATTGAGATCTAACAAATACATAGTTATAATAGTAATCTTGTGGCATTTATAATCTTGAATATATATCATAATCAAGTTTTTGGTCTCTTATCTGACCAATCTATAACCTACATACCTTGACATATAAAATCCCTTATCAAGTCATCTCATTTTATAGTTACTGATAGTCACAAAATAGGAAATCATCATTATATTAATAATTTATAATCATCACTTATAATCATATAATTTTGAGCTATATAACACGTATTAATCATGTTAACTATCAACTAAAATGAATAAAAGCATTATAACCTTGTGATATAACATCCAATCTGAAATGAATCAGAAAGTGTTAACAATAATATAACAAAATCATCATAATTATATCAAAAATCACACATCTGAAGTAACTAACAAATGTGCCAACCAACAACCATACAAAATATGCCATAATAATGTCAAGTGATATCAATAGAAGATGCATCAAAATTGGGGTCATGATACCAAATTCATATTTATGTATTAGTTTTATTACAATGATCAGTGATGGAAGTATTATGTAAGAGTGAACAACATCATATTATGGAATACATCCCTCACTAAGTTTTGCTATTTTGAAATTTTTGAAAGGTTGGTTATCCATAAGACATGTATAAAAACATCCTCCATGAAAAACATTTAAACATCAATGTAAGGTAGATGGTACTAATTCCATTGCATAAATCTATGGTTTACCTAAAAATATATATTATAATCTAAAGTAATTACTATTTATTAACACTTGGTCAGGAATATTAAAAAAACTCATAATATCCTTATCTACTTTCTTAATGGAATCTATTTTGACACCTAAAATTTTTAGAAATGTGATATTTAAAATTTTCAATCATGAACTATTTGCTATTAAAACATGTTTAAATATATATTTTTAAAAATTTAATGAAAATGACCTCAAATTTTTATGCGACGAGCTTGAGTCAATATCTAGATCAGTCCCTTTGCTAGTCATATAAAGTTTTATCAATACAACTTAGATTTAATTGTTGTACGAGTATATTTCCCTTAAAATGTGTGTAAAATACAGTCATAACTAAATGATAAAATTTTAGGTAGGCTGTATAAGCATGGTGGATAATTAAATTTAACCCATCGTCAGTGGTAAATGTTGTTACATGATGTTTTACTCTTTTTCTTTCTTTAATTTCAAATATATCCTTTTAATGGTAGCAGAATGTTTTTTAGTGAAGATTTCATTGATTTTTTTTTTCAAAATTGTTTTTTTATTGCTATTACTATTTTTTTTAGAACAATTTTATTTAGGGCTTGATATGATTTTTGTTTAGTAGTGGTAAAAGCGCTTTTGTTGAAGGTTTGATATGATGTTTTTGGTTTTACTCTTTGTATACTTAGCAATATTATCTTCTTAGTGGAGAGATTTATATGATGTTTTTATTTTAATGTTTATACATGTACCAATATCATCTTATTAGTGGAGAGCTTTATATGATGTTTTTAATCTTCTTTCTATGATTTCCATATTCCATCTTATTTCTTTAATTGTAGTGGAAGGTTAATATGTTCTCTTGATAATAAGTTTTTACTAAAGATTCTTATAATTTATTTCTATGGAACTTTTGAAATTTGTATAACTATATAAGCTTTGTCACAATCAATAACATCATTTTCAAAGTACCCCTAATGGTGTAAAAAGTAATTTAGGTCTTCTACCACTTTTTACAACTTTATGAATCTATCAGTCAACCCTTAATATATTATTTTTAATATTATATATGGACATTAATTGGATATAAAATCATATATCTAGACAATAAAATATCTCTAATACATGGACCTTGAATTCACCAATATCTTTTATGGCTAATGGTGGAAAGTTTTCTACCAAGAATTTTTTTTAAGGAATTATAGTTGTATGATTGTATATAATTATTTTTATTGTGTTATTTTTTAACCATATGTCAAATTTGAACCATCATGTATATTTTAAATTATAGATATTTTTATACACCCAATAATTAGTAAATTAGCAATTACTGAAATGTTAACTTGCGACTGATAATATCTAGTTAAAATAATGCAGTGATGAAAACACTTAATTGTGTGATTGATAATTATGAATATATTTGATTTTTATATTGTTATTTATTTTTTAATTAATGTTAAAATAATAATATGTTTGTAGATATAATTCTATTTTCTTTCTATTAGTGATGTAATATTGTGATTCTTTGTTTCATAGTTGATCGTGCATTTTTTGAGATTAGGATTTATGAACCAGTGTCTCTGTAGGAATCAATGTGAATATTTAATTTTTTTTATTATGGTGGTTTAATATTTTTTAAATAGGCTTTTCGGTGTAAAATATAGGTTGATAGTTGTCTTTAGCTTCATCGAAGCAAGTTTTAATTTGTAGCTTTGAGAGCCATAAACCTCAAAATGATTTTTAGACATGATTTTTTTTTGCCATTGGTAACATAATAATTTTATTATATGTTTGAATATTAAATATATATAAATCATAGTGGAAATTTAACTTGAGTTTTAGATAGTTTTCAATACATTTTTAAAAAAATAGAGCATTTATGGCTATTATTAAGGTTTATGTAAAATATGTTTCAGTTTTAAAATGTTGTGTAGTTTTGATAGCTTGATGCACTCATACCATAAAATTAGTATACGACCACTTTTAGGAAAGTTAAAATTGAATATTTATCACCACGTGAGTAATACAAAAATATTTTCTTTGTCTCAATTTTTTTTATGAAACTAATATAAGTTTTTAATAAGTTTTGTGGTGGAATATATTTATTGAAAATTTTACTTTTACTCCTATTGGAAAACTTCAATTCACAATGGTGAGAGTCATAAACTTTAAAAGTATTGTTGTTTTGACTTGTTTTTTTAGTTCTTGATAATGCAATATTTTTATTCTTCATGTTCACAATGGATTTCGAAAACTAATTTGTATAGTCTTTCATGTATTTTTTTTTAGAAATGGAGTATTTATGGATGTTTTAAGTCTATATGTAACATAATAGTTTTTGAGTTCAAAAAATTATGCGATTTGATATTGGTAAATAAAGTTTTTTAATGGGTTTGAGTTTTATCAAAACCAATCATTATGTTCATTGAGGACATGGAATTATTGGATTATTGTAAACAAAACTTTGTTAATTCTTTTTTGTCACCTAAAACTAAAAGCCTTTATATTTGGATAACACATATTTGGATCATGTCCTTTATAATTACCTAACATGTAGCTTCAACAAGTAGGATCATGAGTCCAATTCTATTAAAGTCATGTATTTTAATTAGTAAAATAATTTTTTTGGTATTTTATGTAATTTTTATTTGATCCAAATTTTACTTGTTAGTTTTCCATTAAAGGTAAAAGTGGGTTTTCAAAGGAACCCTACCCACTACAAGAAAAACTAAAAGACTAGGGCATTGAACTAGATACAAACATAAAGTGTGCCCAACAATAACAAAGATAGAAAACACTACAAACACAACTCAAAAATGATTAAAAGTCTATAAAAATAGTTTAGAACACACTAAAATTCATGACACCATCAATTCTCATAAGAATTTGCCCAATTATCTATGATGCTTATAAATATTTCTTTCATTTGTTGACAATTATGAGATACATCTTCCTCTCCAGCCTTAACCTTCCTATTCTTAGTATCCCTCGACTTATCCACTTCTTCATTGCTTCTCTTGGTCAACAGCTTCAACCCTTCTATGCTTTACAAGTAATACTTCATTTAAATATGACTGAAATTGTTGCATTGCTCCAAGATATTTGAATGTCCCAAATTACATTAAAACCATATGATAGGTGAGAGAAAGAATATAGATCAAAAGTGAGAGATTAGGTCACCATAAAGGTAACAACTCAACTCATAATTAGAAAACACATTAATTGTGTGTTCCCCTAATGACCTTAATAACCCTAAGCAAGCTAAATAACAACTCTATAGGTAAAATTAGATGTGGGAAAAAACCTACACTAACACCCCCAAATGTGTAGCTTATGTGGGTAAGATAATTGGGTCCCAATAATAATCCCTGATGAGGTACCAAAGGATAATTCAACTCCCATAAAGTGGAGAAAAATAGAAAACTTGTAGGATAAAACTCCTCTCCTAAAAGAGAGTAAATAAGAGAAGGGAGCTAAAAATCCCAACTATAGTCTAAAACTACTTGAAGCTATCTAGTATTCTACAATAGAGTTACCGATGGTGACTTTGGATCAAAAGTATATGCAGTGAAGAGTGGATCACCCTAAAACAAATAATGAGTCTGTCAAGATCCTAATGGATCTTCAATTAAGGTGTGATTCATATCTAAAGAATGGTTCTCCTAATGCAAGGTAGGAGGGCCAACGACTCTATGAATTTATGGTGCAATGGGAAGAGAGGCAACAAATGACTACTACATGCCTTGAAACTATGTTATTAGTTTCTTGATGTCTAATGTATCATGGATCAGTATACCTATTTCCTATAATGTTTGAAGTAGATCATAGGTAGGTTGATTAGAAAACACATCCTTAATATTTGGAATGTTATAAGGAGATGGTGGTGTGTCCCCATCACTACTGTAGTCATATATGATAGAAGAAGAGTCCTCAATATCATAAATGTGCTCAAGATCAGAAGCATCATCAAATATAGGTAAGTTCGATAAAAAAGAATGACATGAAACATTCATAGAAATAGTGTCCATGGGAAGTGGAGAGTAGGGCTCAACAACCCTCAAATTTGAAGAAAAGACTTTAAATGAATCACATGGATATGCAATATAAATATCCATAGGAAGAGAAGAGTCATCGATGATCTCATAAGGTGTGCTCTCATAGAACATGCTAGAGTCATGTGATGTACCAAACTATAAAGGTTCTATATGAAAAACATCATGCACAAGAAAATAAGGAGAATTTGTAATGGGATAATTGAGGTTAGGTATAATTTCATCCTATAGTAGTGGTTTGATAAAAGGAAGAACACCATCCACCATGGATGTGTCATCATGGGAAATGGGAGTAGAAGGAGAGATTACAACAATCTCTAAAGAGATAATAGGAACAGGAGAGTAGGAATGATATAAATCTTAGTAGCATCTCTGAAAAGACATGGAAAAATGATCCAAATAGTGAAGGGACATGTTGTATGTTTCACATGGTAATGAAGATAAACATAAACATGTAACAATAAGGTCCAAAAAACTTTTTCATAAGTATTATCCCACTTATTAAATTCACCTAAGTTGGAAGGGGAAAGAATATATCCATATAGGAATGGAGTACGATTATTTATTGTGATTTAGTATTCCATGTAAATATGCTAAGAATCATAATTTATTTTTCCAAGAAGAACCACTAGTGTATAATCACATTACCACATGAGTGTCTCTCAAGTGATGTCGACATGACTAAGAGAAGACACCAAAAAAGTGTAAGACTGCATGAAACAATTGTAATAACCCCTAGTTACAATAATAATACACACTTATGAAAAAGATTTTGGGAGCAACAAAGAATGCATCCAAATGAACAGTAAGTGATGTAACCAACACAATATATAAAATGCAAAAATGTATAAGAAATACTAAAAAATACATAGAACCACATAATAACCTCTTATAGATATCAGATTGAACACACTTAAATTTGTAAATATAAGCATGCTCGTATAGACATCAGACATAACCAAGAATGTGTCTTGAGAAGTAAGTGCATAAGTACAAATAATTAGAGGGATGTTAGACTTAGTTGATAATGCATCTAATAGGTACAATATGTAAAAAAAAGGATGACTGTAGTGGTGGAATTTTTTTTATCAACTTCCCCAAATGAATTTTTTATGCCTCAACTTTCAAAGGAAAATCTTAAGTCTCTATTAAGCAAAAGTAAAGATTTTTTTGGGTTGGAAGTGACTATGGGATTAATTTTTATATGACCAAGGGCTAATGTCTAAGATATGTGCTTACCTCATGTGACCATATCATATGACTAAGGGGATACGGCTTATTGTGGGTGCTCTCCCCATATAAATTTTGATTTATGTGATTGATGTGCAAGTGACATCATCTAAAAAATACACTGATTTTAAATGAATAGTGTAATAAAACATGGTGTTAAATTTTTTTATTAAACACACATCACAAAGTCTAGAAGAATACTATAAGAGTTATGGGTGTGTTTATGAAGGCAAAGGAGTCTCATAGGTCTTCTGGAAAGGTTAGTGGAACTTGGTAGGAGTGCATGCATGAGGGTTAGAACCTAACATCAGTATTGGTAAGTGGTCAAAAGCCAAAAGATGTGTTGATAAGAGAGTCAAAACCCAATGAAGGTGTGAGAAATGGTGTCAGAACCTAGTAGTGGTGCAGATAGGGTGATGGAAATTTATGGTCATATAATCATAGGTTATGATACCTAATGGTTATGAAAGAATGGGTTGTGGGACCTTATAATCATGTAAGTAGGGCTTGAAGAACTTGATGGTCATTCAAGAAGGGGTTGTGGGACCTAACAATGGTGAGATCAAGTGTCAAAAGACCTAACAAATGTGTCGATAGGGGGTATAACACATTATAGTCATGCACATAGGGGGAACTAAATTTGTGATGTGCTTGATTAAGGGTGAAAACATGCCAAACTACCTAATTTTCTATGTTTAGAAAACCTATTGAAGTCAAAAAATGCCTAGGTCTGTAATTTTAGTGTAGCCTCCATAAAATATAATAAGAACCCATTTAATAACTTATAAATTTGAGAAAACCCTAGTATTTTTTTCTTGATTTGAGAATCTCATTTTATGAAAATATGTGAAATGCCCAAAAATGCCATGAAACCCTTCAAAAATGGCCAAAAATCACCATCACAGATGTAGGTCAAGTGCATAGTTTATCTTAGGTTTTTATGACTTTAAATATGTTGGTGGTATTTATTTGGTGATAGGAGACACCATATGTATAGTTTTCATGGATTTACATGTAATCACATCAAACCTATAAAACTAAAAAGTTAAGAAACTATCAGGAGTGCATGCATGTAGAAGATTTGACAAAGGATTTTAAAATGATAAAATGTCAATCAGATCTTATCTCTAATACCATGTATTATTTATCTAAGATCTCTAAATGTCACTTATTATAGGAAAACCCTAGGATAGGTGAGAGCAAAAATACAAAGCAAAAGTGAGATTCATTAATATTCATTAAACATTTAGTAGCCAAAAAGTACAAAGGAGGTAAATTATATTGTGATAAATTAGGTCAAAATAAAGGTAACAACTCAACTTACAATTATAAAATAGATTAAGTGTGTATTCCCCTAATGACCTTAATAACCCTAAGCAAGCTAGCTAACAATTGTGTAGATAAAATCAAAAGCAGTAAAAATCCTACACTAATATGAATCAATAAGAAAAACATTATTTTCCTTAAAATTTACCTTTTTTATCCATCCTATCATCTTTCTCTCTCAACTCCATAATATGATCACTATGCTCAAGCAGGTCCAATTTGGGACAAAGGATCACATCCTTTTGACTCAACTTATACACCTCCTATTTTATTATTTTGTGATATCTCAAAAATAAGTGAAGAATTGCCTTATGAATATCCACTCCATCCCCCATTCTATCCACATTGTCCTATTTCTTAATGTCATTAACAATCATATTAAAATCTATAAGATTTGTATGAATTCCCTTGGGTAACTGATCATCATCCTTGCCATTTTGAATAGCCTCTTTTTTATCAAAATAATTATTTTTATCACTCTATTTAATAAAATGCAATACTTCCACCACATATTAAATCCTCCCCTCTAAAAAATTAACATCTTCCATACCCATAGCCATGTTAGGTCCCACTTAATTTATGACAATATCATCACTACTCATATCCTCTTAATAAGCATGATCCCCCATCAACATCAATGAAACATTGGCTTTGTTCTTCCTTTTTGACCTTCCTTTACTAAGTCTTAGAAGAACTTATTAATACTCTTTTATAAGCAAACTAAATATAAGGTTTTTCCTTTTTCACTTCCACTTCAAAAGATAGCTTAGAAACATTAAAAAAATTAAATGATAAATATAAGTGCCTAGTGAAGCGAGAGTTTCTTCTTACCCTTTTAAACATCCACAACTAAGCATTCCAATGAAAGAATAATTTACAAGAGAAATCTCAGAGGAATGTTGTGATGGAATTAATTTAGAAATGTCATATGGAAATAATGCAAAATTTAAAACCCACCATCAAGTGTGACATACCTCTTAATCTTCTCAGCTACCATATCAAATGTCATAATAAAATATTTCCTTAAAATCCCCCATCCCACCCCCCCAATACTCAGTCAAGACCTAATTCTCCCTTAGTAATTTTCTCTTATTTTCATTTTTGTCTCTTCTTGATTTTGTGTACATGGTCTCCTCCAATTTCAACCCTGTCACCTAGGGAAAAAGGCCTTATTTAATTTCCATAGAGACATTATTAATATCTACAGCATGATCCTGCCACTATTCAACAAAATTTTTAGACATAATTTTATCAATGCCATCCATCCTTTCTATAAAACTAGTTAGACTACTTGTATGGATAATTTTACATATATTTTCATCCTTCTTAATCCTCTATGTCAATAAATTCTAAACCTTGTTTAGACATCCTCCAATCTCGTGGCTTCCAAACAGAATGATCAAAGTATCCCAAACAAAGAAGAAAACTTTTTTCACCTTATACTCTTCAAAACAAAAATATTGGTTAATTACAAATACTTTCCACCATTGCATATAATCCATCTCCATGCGTATTGACAAGATTTTTTCATTATGAATATATCTATGCCATTCTTGTCATTGACAAGAAATTAATACCCAAACACCCTCAATAAAAAATTATACATGTGACACAACCACTTCTCTAACAGTGATACTACTAACATTATTAAGGAAGACTTCATTTTTATCCCACACTCTAAAAAAATGTGAAAAAACACCCTTATTTACAAATAAATATGCTATCTAATTTCATTCTCTAAAAACATGTTGAAAAATAAATTCTTAAAAGGTTTGGGTAATATAAATGATTTCATCAATAATGTTATCATTGGACCAACTAGCTTTATTATATTTTTAAGGTAGTTAATAATGTTGAGAGAATCTTCCTCAATCATAAACTTACTAACACCAAAGTCTTTATCTAGTTGCACATTGTGAAGTTTTGATAAGGATTCAATGAAATGGTTTGTTTTAAAACCCATATTCACTTCATAAGCTCCCATCAGAAGACCTTTTCTATTTCATAGATCCCTTCCTCCTCTGGATATGACAAGAGATCCTCTATAAGCCCCATAAAAATTTATCTTCATCTAGTCATTCAATGTAACTATCCATCTCACTTTAATCCTAATTTCCATCTTTTTATCATGAATTTATATATTTTCCATAGATAATAGCCAATTCTTAGCTATAGACTCTTCATGCATTGGTGATTTTTGTTTATTGTCACATTTAGTGGTTTTAAAATTCTCAATGAAGAAACTAATAATATTATTTTCCACTCTATTAGTGGTATTTTTGGAGTTTCTAAAAATTCTATCTTTTATTTCCCTCAAAATTCCTTACAATATATGAGAAAAAGAAAACATCAATAAGTTCTTAAGATCTTGATTAATTAAAAAAGGAATATATCAATCCATGAATCAACTAGAGTGGCAGGATATGACCAGTTTATTTGATTTTTTTTCCAAACTACAACCCCATACCTTGAAAACAAAAGGACATTGAAGAAGAATATGCAACACAAGCTCACTATCTACCTCACATAGAGGACATATATTGACCAGGATCAATCCTCTTCTATCCAAATTATCTAGAATAAGAATTGTATTCTTCAAACACATCCAAAGAAAAATACTAATTTTAGGAATAAGATGTTTATCCCAAATTTTGTACCATGGCATTATCTATTAAAATGGAGGAACCTACTTAATATACCCAACTTTGACTTCATATTAACCATTATAATATTTAAACCAAACAATAATATCTTCTTTATTTAATTTAGAAATATGTATACCATGAAGTAGATTATTTATGTCTAAAATAATCATATTCAGTAAATCATCAGCACCTTCCAACTGTAATCATTTCTAATTTATTCTACCATTTTAAATTTGAAATTACTTTGCAACCATTAATCCATTTGATGTTTCATGTAATCCTTGAGTTGATTCTAAGGCTAAAGATCACCCAAAAATAATTCTAAGATCTATAAATCTTTCCAAATTTTATTTTTAAGACCATTATCAATATTCCATATATAGCCTTTTTTAATGATTTCCATACCTTTTCTAAATAAATTCCAAATAGGAGAACCATTCACAAAAAATACTTATTTTAAAAGGTCAATTGAGGGTCTATTATATAAATATTTATCCCTAAATATATGAAGAGGATAGATTCATTAATAAATCTCCAACAAAGTTTGGCAATGAGAGCCTTATTCATCCATTTCAGATTCATAATGGCTAAGCCTCCATTTTTTAGGAAGGTCGAGCCTCTCATAGACAACCAAAGAAAACCTTTGTTTTTCCTCAACACCTATCCATAAGAAAAATTTATGTCTATTGTTCGATTTATCCTAAATAACACTTAGAATTTTAAATAAAGACATTAGGTAAATTGGGAGACTTTGAAACACTCTCTTAATTAACATAAGTTTTCTCACCTAAGACAATATTGTACCTTCAAGATGAGGATTCCATAGATTTAAGGTCCTCTTATTAGAAAAAAGGGGTATTGTCAGATATATAGAAGGCAAATCTTAGATTTGGCGTCCCAAGATTTGGGCTATAATATGTTTCCTAGGTAAAGGAGTATTCACAAAGAATATAAATATTTTATCAAACTTAAATTTTTGTATTGGAACCTCCTCATATAAAATTTGAATTTTCTTTAACTATTTAGCTTCTCTTACCTATACAATATCTAAAGTAATATTACCATCCACAAATTGCTAATGGAGAGTGGGGGAGACATCCTATCTCATATGAAACCTTTGATATCTCGAAGCCTCAAATCATCCAACATATTTCTACTTAGTGAATCTGACATCAGTATAAATCAAAATGGATATAGAGGATCCCCCTTCCTAATACCGCACATGCTTATAAATAACCAATAGGTAAACCATTCACCAAAATATAGAACATAGTTGAAGAAACACAGTTAGATGTTAACAATTTGATATGCTTATGAAAACCATATTTTTATAAAATCATATCCAAATATCCCCAATCTAACTTATCATAAGCCTTATATAAATCAAGCTTGAATATCATACCTGCATGTTTAATTTTAACCATAAAATGGATCATATCATGGAATATAATCATCCCATCCTATATTTTACTTCTAGTAACAAAACCTCCCTGGTTAGTATCTATAAGCTTGGCCATCAAAGGCTAAAGATGAAGAGCAAGGATATTAGTGAAATTTTTTAAAACATAACAACAAAGACTTATCGGATGAAAATACTTAAAAGTAGTAATGTCATCCTTATTTTGGATAACAATAATGAAAGTGTCATTAATTTCTCTCAATATTTTACCTAACCAAAATAATTCATCCACAACCTCAATAAGATCCTGTTGAATAATTTTCCATAAGTTTTGATAAAAAGTAATAGGAAAACCATTAGGTCTTGGGTCTTTGTCCTTATTCAAAATAAATACTAAAACACTTACTTATTCCTTTGTAATGAATTTTAGTAGCTCTTTGTTGTCTTGAAGAGAAATAATAAAAGGAAAATTATTTAATAACTCACTATCCTTAGTTATATTAAGATTGTTGTTGGAAACAAACAAATTCTTAAATTTCAACATAAATTCATCCTTAATAATTATAGGGTCAAAATAAGATTCACCATCTTCATGGATAATCTTGGTGATCCTATTATGGCTCATGTGTTTAACTATATTTATATGAAAAAACTTAGTGTTATGGTCCCCTCATTAAGCCACAAAGCTCAAGATTTATGCCTCTAAAAGTTCTCCTCATGAAATACCAATGTATGATAATCAGTTAGGAGAATCCTTTCCTCATTTTTACTTTCTATGTTCAAACCATTCCCATCAATGAAGTCTTTTATAAGCTTAATATTAGACTATATTTTATCCTTATATCAAAAGATATTGCTAAAAATCTCAGGATTCTAAACTTTAGTGTTCTTTTTTAAAAATTTGGTTTTTTGAGCCAACCTGTACATAGTGATTCCATAGATATAAATTTCCCATCAATTCTTAATTCTATCAACAAGCTCTGAATGAGAGAATCACATATGTTCAAATCTAAAAGGAATTTTTTCTTTCTTTGACCTATCATCAATGTTTAGAATAATTAGATTATGATCTAAACCAATACAAGGAAAAGAAGAGATAAAAATATTAAACCATAAACCAATTAGTATAAATGAGAAAATGATCCAATCTTAGTTGAATAATATTATCCCTAAATCCCCTATTTGACCATGTATAAGAATAACCTCTTAGTTCCACATCAAATGAACCTTTATTGGAGATAAAGCACACTATATATTCCATAATATATGAGAAAGATTGAGTTCCACCATTTTTTAGAAGGACACAAAGGAGTATTAAATTCACTTATAATCATCCATCTGATATCCCCATAATTCAACCTAAAATCTAGTATTTCATCCCACATTTTTTCATGAGCTAACTGAAGTTCAAATGATACACATTTAAAAGAATCCATCTTTATCTATTAATCTTATCTATAAATAGAATAGCCAAATGATGAGTATTTTTAACAAAAAAATCCCCTTTTAACAACTTATCATCCCAAAAATGTTGCAATCCCTCTAGAGTCACCAAACGAGTTAACACTAACTACATTTTCCTCTTTCTAAACTTTCTTTTTTATTTCATCCACCAAATTCTCTTAAATCTTTGTATATTGAATAGCTATAATATAAAGTAAATTATTTTTCTTAATATATCTAAAAATTATGTGTTTATTTATATGATTCATCCCTCTTATATTTGAAGTAATAACTTCTTCACAATGTCTTTGGGTTGGTTTGTAAATTTTGGCTTTAATAATTGATTTGGTTCCATCAAATATCTCAAATTTTGTCTTTTGAATCCTAGAATCATCTTTTGAAAATTTACCTCTTTTTGTTGAAGAACCCACATTTATTTCTTTCTAAGATTTATCATGTTTAGGAATAATACCTCCATCCTAATATTTTTCTTTTTTTTGAATTGGTGATGATACAATATATACAATCCTATGAATGGTAGTATCATCCAAAACCCTTTCTTCATTTTGTATAGATATCACATTTAATGTTAGTTAATTTTTTTCCACTCTTGTACAAGGTATTATCTCATCTTAATCCTCTACAACAATATAATCTAGACATTGATACTTATTATTATTATTAATGAGAGACATTAAAATAGGAATAAAGGAAATAACATTTTGAAAGACTCTTACCTCTACAAATTCAGGAAACTCATCCAAATAATTTTCATCTGTTCCTTTCTTTATAGATTGGGACTACATCACTGAGCTAACTTTATTTTTATTTTCCTTTAGGAAATTATAATTCCCTTATTCATTCTTATCAAATGGGATGGATATGGATTATTCCATTAGTTTTTGTTTCTATATATCTTATTACCCACCAGCTCACAAACCTCCAAATATTCTTATTTATTTATTTTTACTTCTTGATCACCTTATGGTGCTTGTGGATCCATTATCTATGCTGATACATTCAACGGTTGTGTATTTTACTAATCCTTTCTCAGTTACATCTATTTATCTTTTTTAAAGACAATAATGTTACCTTTCTTCACAAATGATGAACACTCTCTAGACATATGACCCAATTTAGTACAAGATTCACATTTGAGAACATAACTTTCATATTCAATCTTCTGAATCCACTTATCACTAAAAGATTTCAAAATAACAAAAGAATGTATATGTTTATCCATATAGGCATTCACACAAAACCTCACATTAACCATACTAATTCTTGGTCTAGTAGTAGAATCAAAAGTAGTCAAATACCCAATGGTCTTTGTAACATTGATGAAAAGATCCTCTTCCCAAAACTCTAATAGGAGCCTACGGAGTCTAACCCAGATTGGCATAAAATTTATATTTTATTTCTTAGGATCAAATCATGGCCTCTATTTTCTCAAGAAAAATCTAGATATTCCCAAAAAATATGGCCTTCCCATCAATATATTAACATAATCCTCTTCATTATTACATCGAATTAGGAAAAAGTCATTTATCATAGCAGAAATTTCTAAGTGCCCCTTTGGAATCCACATCTTTGATGTCCATCATCTAACAAAATCTATGATGGGACAATATCCAAAAAATTATACCCATAAGAGCATGTATTAGTTTATAATATGATTATACCTTAAGAGAATCTTACATATCTATATGAAAACCTCTTAAATCCTTGGAAATTTCTAGCTCTTTAACAAGATGGATTTCATTATATTACCCTATCTTACCTGTCAACTTTGTCTCCCAAGAATATTTTTTATTGGGGCCTCCATATAAACTCATTGATCCCTTTCTTTGGAGATTCATATCTGACACATTTTTTTGGCCACCTAAAGTTACACACCATAAAACTAAAGGGTTCATCATTATGTCCTCTTTTGCCTGCAGGTCACCTTCCACATCTCCATCTCCATCACTGCATTCCTACTCTAAATTTTTATAAATTTTTCATTTCTCCAACTTGCCTCTCTTCATTACTTAGTTACATATTATTCACACGAAATGAAGAATAGGTCTCATTTTGGTTGCATGGATGTAAATTTTTGGAAACACAAGAGAAAAATTTAATGGTCATAAAATATGTTAATCATAGATAGATTTATTCCATTTTTATATTGGTGGAAAGAATTAATATCAGACCTATTATAACGTTCCTTTCATTAAACACATTATTTGGGAATTTAATCATTCTTAAGTGGATCTCAAATCAGTCTTTATATGAAATTAATGAAAATACTCTATTTCTTTGAGTATTTTTTCTGATAGTGATATCATTTTTTAATGAATTTTCAAGTGTAAAATATCCATGGGTATTTTTATCTATTCTCATGGTGAAAATATTCAATTTTAAATGATAAGATTCATATATGTCAAAATTCTTTTTGGTTTTGATTTTATTGTTTTGTCTTCTGTAACACAATATTGCTTTTTTTTAATACTAAAGGTTTTAATATCATAATGGGTATTGAAAAGGGGATTTAGATATTTTTCACACCTTTTTTGAGAATCAAATCAATTATGTCTCTCCTTAAGGTTTATTTAAAAATAGGTTGTGGCTTTGAAACATTGGTTAGGTTTGATTATTTAACATGTATAAGCTTCAATAATATTTATGACTCTTTATTTTTCTTCGCACTAATAGAATTTTTTAAAATAAGTTTTGTAGTGGAAAATATTTTTGGATAGTATTATTTGTCCTCATCGAATAAAGTTTGAGTTTTTAATGTTGAGATCCATAAACCTCAACATAATAAATCTTTTTTTTCCTTTTTGACATGCCTCAAATTAAACACATTTAAACTCAAATCGGACATGTTGGGATTACATCATTTAAAATTATCCATCTTGTATATTTGAAAAGAAAATTCTTTATTTCATTTCTATAAAGGCATTGTTGTATTGCTGGTGAAAGACCATTTTAGGTCTTTTTTCTATTTCTATTTGATCTAAAAGTTATTGGTAAACTATTTGTTATGCGGAGATAGTTTCAAGTCTCATGTTAGTTTCATAGATGAAGATTTATTCTCATGTTAATCTATAACTTGATGTTAGATGTTTGATAAAGAGCGTGATTAGTGGTGTTATGTTTTCTCCTAATAAGATAGTGTAAATTATTGAAGAGTTAGAGATAAATAAATTTAATAAGTAACAATGATTGTTTCTTCACTTGGTGGTAAGTACGGTATGCAAATTATATTAATATTTTTTGTTTTCCCATAATGAAACATTCATTTTATTATTATTTAGTGGGATATTGAAACCATTATATTTTTATAACTTGATGGACATAGACTAGATATTGGTTATTCAAGTATTATCGAGTGAGTTAAACATGAATTGAAGTCTCTGCATATATGAAATGAGAACATTTTATTCATATGTAATGTTATTGGTGGAAAATATATTTCAATGATAAGATATATAATACTTAAAGTTATTTATGTCTAGGATTTTTTTTTTTGGCCTTCATAATGTGTGTATGTGTGTGTGTGTGTGTGTGTGTGTGTGTGTGTGTGTGTGTGTGTGTGTGTGTGTGTGTGTGTGTGTGTGTGTGTGTGTGTGTGTGTGTGTGTGTGTGTGTGTGTGTGTGTGTGTGTGTGTGTGTGTGTGTGTGTGTGTGTGTGTGTGTGTGTGTGTGTGTGTGTGTGTGTTTTGGATATTTATATTATGGACATATTTATAGGTTCATGATTTCATTTTTCAAAAATCTTTGGCTTGTTGTTCTTATGTTTGAATGTGTTCTAAAAACTAACCAAACTATCAAGGAGTTCTTCTCACATAGAGAAAGTTCCTTTGTTTAGTTTTATGTTCTAAAATTTTATATTTTGTATTATATTAGATGACATTAAACTTTTTTGGATACATTTTAATGTGTACATAATGATACAAATGTTTATTTTACATGTTACTAACAAAAAAATAATGGTATAATTAATAACATTTAAGATTTTTTTAGATTTTTTAACGGTATTTGTTAACCTTATCAATACTTCACATTGGATATTAGAGGATGAATACAATCATATAATCCTAATTTTGATGCATGTCACAAGGATGGAGAATGGTTAACAATGAGATGTTGGTTTATAAAGACATGGTGGCATATATTAAAGGCCAAGAGGTCAATAAGTTAAATCAATGACATTTATTATTATTTTATGTTAGGAATCTACTGTGAAAATGTTACTATTCTTATTTATTTGAAATAGTAATACATTAATTTTTGTATCATCTTTGAAAACTATCCCCAATTTATTCTTAAGTAGAGAAGGATTTTCACTTTAGTTTTAAGCCAAAATGAGTACATATTTAAATCTATTTTATAGTTTAGAGAATACATTTATATTTTTTTAAACTTAATTTTAAGGCCTTTTGTATTATTTTTTTGGCGTAAATAATAAAATGGTTGTGTGAAAATGAATTTTAGTGTAGTCAAAATTAATTTTGGTTAGGTCAACATGGGTAGCAGTTTGTATGGTTATTCTTAGGATTGATTTTATCTTGGCTTATCCTTTCCTATAAGATAATTCTACATCTTATAATTTGGAACAATGTATAGGTTTTATATGTTTTTCATGCAAATGTTGATGATTTCACCATTCATTCAAATATATAATAGTCTAAAAAAACCATTGGGTTATTCCATGCATGTTATGCTAATAATAAAATATGCATCTTTACATCCTTACATGCACAATAATAATTTAAATATAATTGAAAGATACTTAATATAGATAAAAATGTAACTTTATCATTCATTTTATTTACTATAAATTTTATAGAATGAATATGATTATTTGACCCTAATTTAAATGTGTGGAAAAAATTGGCATGGTTGCATCACAAGGATGGAGAGTGATTTGGGGTGAGATGTTAATTTATAATGATGTGATGGAAAATAAGTAATGATTATAGTTAAATATATTCAATCGGTGACATTGGTTATTTTATCTTTCATTGGTAAATATACTATAAAAACACTATTATTATTTTTTGTCTACCATAGGGAGGTATTCATTTTTTGGGGATCTTTTCAAAGTTTCATCAAGATATTCTTAGGTGGAGAAGTTTGCCTTAGTTTAAATCCAAAATGATTAATTTTTTAGATCTAATTTATGGTTTTATAGAAGACCTTTTCATTTTGGTGAAAGTTTATTTTTAAGGCCTTTTTTATTGCCTTCTTAATGTCCATAACTACAAGGATGTAACTCCCTACCTAGACTCACCTTAGCTTAAGCCAATGGTTAATTATTAATTAGGGTTACATAGGTTAATTATTATATGTCATTTTGAATCCTAATTTATTTCATACATCATTTAATTATTCACTGTGAATAACAAGAAAAATGGGTAGTAAGCATTTTGTCATTATGTAAATTTATTTATATCTAATTATACCATAGAGGAGTGGTGATGATATTGGTGTGTGTGTATGATTCAAGGTTTTATTAATGGGTGATAATATTGTGTACCAATTATGAGATGAGTTAGTAAGGGTCTATTCTGATTCTATTAGGTTTTCATCTAAATCAAAGTGACTCAACTAAGATCTCAAATAGTGGACATCCAAAAGCTTACATGGATCCTGGTAGTAATATTGGTGATAATAATCAGCCCACATAAAATTATTATATGTGGCACATTAGTTGCATATATACTATAATCATATGAGTGAGTATCTAAATGGAAATGAGATTGAATGTAAATAATAAGCCATAGATAATGAGGATGGAAAATAAATTTTCATAAATATGGAGGATTTATGGTCACTTAGTTATAAAAGTGAAAATTTTGAAAATCCACATATACACATGGGTCATATTGTGACCGCCAAATAATCAACCATAGGTCAAATAGTGGAAGATAAAGTGGATACAATACTCAACAAGGAATAAAGTATGTAAATATCACACAAAAAAATGTTATATAAAGATACAACCATAAATAAAGTGAAATCCATAATGGATAATTATCAAAAGGTATTGAATATAAAAGTTACAATAATCCACATTTAAAACAGATTATGGTGACAATGAGTGCAATGTACCTATTATGGATGAATGTTAGGAAGCTGATTATAATAATGTGTAAGAGCATCTCACAAAAAAAATTAGGTGAGAATTGAAGTGAACATGAACTTGGTGGAAAGTAAACTCAATTGAACATATAACCAATAAATTTGAAATAAATAAATATGGTTGATAATGGAAGTAGCTAAAAAGAGATCGTAATATAGACAATAATTTATAAAGGAGGAGACAATGATGACAATGATGGGGAATAAGAAACATATCTAGAAATAAATGATAAAAAGGAAATAAGTGGCCATATTAAATACTCAAGTCATATGTAGATAAAAAAAATTAACATTTATTACTAAAAAAATAATTTGTGACCTATCCTTATACACACTTAACTCATGCCTATTTTCCATGATATTTTTACCACCATAACTTCATTTCTATGTGGGTGATTAATTTATCCAGGAAACTAATAATCTAAAAATGTCCCTATTTATAATTCTCAAAAACCTAAGCTTACTCTTTAAATTTTCCATAGATAAATATTATCTATCATTTCACCATATATAAGGTCATTGTTTCAAAACAATTCCACTCACTAGTAGTGTCTCATTTTGTTGATCACATCCTCCTGCAAAATAAATTTTAGTTACTCAAATATAAATTTAGCTAATGGGTCATCCCAAAAGTTTCACAAGCCCCATCTAAAATAATTTCAAAATTATCATTATAATTAAACTTTTCCAAGACATTCATTCAAAAGAGATTGATATGATTAAAAATCACCTAAAAATCTAACTACACTTTAAGATAAAGAACATATTCTTCCCAATTCAAAGTCCACATAACCCTATTAATGTTGATTTAAGTTAGAATACACCTCCAGGGTCATAAGTCAATGTTGAATCACTTAATCACACTAATATTTCACCAAAATTTATAATTGCACAAGTATTTCACACACAACATTGTATCATGGGATACCTACATGGATTATGATCCCTATTTGGAGTATTGGTATGTAGTTATCACTAAACAGAGGGGTTGTTAAGGTCAAGAATAACTTCATCTAATAACCAATTTATTAAATTTTATCCACATTACCTATTGATATAGGTTTTAAATTAATAATAAGTCACATAATGACTTCCACAATGATTCACATAGATTTGATCACATAGAACAAACCAATAGGCAATGGTGCATAGGTCAAAACCTTCATAAATTTGTAAAAGTTTAGTAGATGGTAGGGTGCCCTAAAGACACTAGTTCAATCCACCCCTACCCAATTCTAGTGTCCTTGATCTAAATTAAAACAAATCCATGTTACTTATTAATTACATCAACATATAATCATACAGTCATGAACATATGATTTCCATCTAAGTTGTATTTATTTAACACATTCCCTTTTTAGCATAGTTATAAATTTGGTAAGTTCCAAATCAATTTTTAATTTATTTCATAGATATAGAATTATAATTATGCATAGAAAATTTTCTAATTAGGATTAAAACTCTCTTAATCCAAGAGTTGATAAAACATATTAGTTAACTCGTCTATTGTCAAATATTTTGTAACCCTAACTACTCATGTTACTGGGGTTACTTTTTTTCCTTATGCTAGCTTTTATATAAATTTTAGTATTTCATAAATTTAAAATTATTAATAAATTTAAAAAATTTAATCAATCATGGATCCTTATACTTTTATATCCCTCATTCACATGAAGGTTCCTTCACAAATGCTCATGATGTAAGATGCAATATATCCAATAGGGTCATGTCTGTCTAGGATTCAAATCTCAATCTTTAAAAAAAAAATTATTTGATTATAGATTTAGATTAAAATACTTTAAAAACATGGGATATATAGCTAAAAAATAAATAAAAAATGTACCAAGAATTTTTCTCCCTTTTCATTGATATATTTGAAAATGCAAACAAGGGTTCTATGATATATACCTAACTTACAAGTTTCAGTGCCAAGTAATAGGTCTCGTATAATTCTTTTTAAATCATTAAAATAAATTTAGGATGATTCACTTCACACAAAAATGT
>JARHVA010001444.1:392500-560000 GCA_037957365.1 Torreya grandis
GACTGAGCATAGGTGGACACCTCTATTCCTGAGAGATGGGATGGTCACAAAAGAGTTAATAGATGTAGAAACTTTGAGGGTTGTGTATGGTAAGTTAGATAGTCTATTTGTACATTATGTGTAATATTTAATCATGTGTTTTGAGTTAAGAGGATTGTTACTAATTTTATGGAAACTTGTAAGTATAGGATAGGATGAGTATTTGGAGGTTACCATCAAGTCGATACTCTATGAGTTGACATGAGATATTACATATGATACTGTGGATGATGGATTGGTGTAGCAAGACACCAATATATTTCGGGTGCATGCTCATTTGTTTTATCATGTGTCAATAATGACTTTGGCATATAGGTGATTAGAAATAGATAGAGATGAGTTACGTGTAGAGTTGCAGAGGTGGACCATGTGCTCTCTTGATGCTCTAGGTGGGGTGAGTAGTTATATAATAGATGACTATATGTGAGTTTAGTGAGAGTATGTTGAGTGTAGGTTTGAGTTAGCTATGTACCAAGATAGAGAGAGAGTAGGTGTAGATATATCTAGGTATTTTGGAGATAGTGGGGCCTCTATTTCTACTAACGATGTCTCTAAGAGTGAGATTCAGGGGCTGGTCCTAGCATTTGTGTTTGCATCATTGAGTGATGCACCACAATTATATTTGAAAAGATGTTATGATATATATATATATATATATATATATATGGAAATGGTTGTTATGTAATTTGGCACTATTTATTAGTATATGGATTTGGTTATATTTTATAATTTGTTATGTGTCTATGTTTTTATAATTATTTAAAATGTTTTATGTTTACAATTTTTTTTCCATTTCAGTAATGTTAATTTGTTTTTACATGTGTTATGAACATTTTAGTCATATTTGTAGGAGATTTAAGTTTTTGTATTGGTATATGGTGTTTATTTCTTAATTATTTATATCTCATAAGATGTTTACATGTATACCCTATGATGGTGGGATGCCCTACTGAACCCTAATGGCATGGAGAACCAACAAATATAGTTCTCACGATGTGTTGCTATAAATGTAGAATATGAAAGTGGAGTTGCCTATGATGCATTGATAGTGGACAACTATGTAGACATTGATGCAAAAATATTCATTGGTTGTTGCTTTGAAATTGCACTCTATGTTACCTAATTTATTGAAAATATGTTAATCTTTATTTGAACTAAAGTTGGATTTTTATCTCTATACTAACTACCATAAAACTTATCAGTTATTTAACTAAAACTATAGCCTTGGGTTGATAGCTATTCCCAAATATCTTAATCAATTGATGCAAGGGAGGTGCATTCTAAGATCTATAATTATTTCCAAATATTTTGATTGGTGTATGTATTGAAAATGTGCCTTTTGGCCTATAATTGTTCCCAAATATCTTTTTCAATGTATGCATTAGTGGTGCATGATGAATTATGTGAATTGGTTTCCATTGTTATTGAGGTTGTGATGTAGGATATTGATGATAAATAGATATCCTAGAATTCATAGGGCTCTTATGATGAGTAACCAATGGTTCTTTAAAAAGAATATTCTAGATAATTTTGTCATAAAGGAGTGTGATCTAGGAGAGTATGAGAAATGATGGCCTAATGCCCCCTTTGTGAACTCTATGATGCCCCTGCTAACATACTAATCAATGTGAGCTCTGAGTGCATAGCAGTGATCATTATAATGTCCATTAATCTAATGAAAATTACTATAATATTTAGGTGGTACCTAGTGTAAATAGTGATGTGGATGATTATTAGTTGAATGAAGTGATATCATACCCTTATCTAGTAGTGTAAACAAAATTTCATGAGTCCCAACCTTATCTAAAAATTGTATAACCCCTCTACACATATCATGTGTGTTACTCATTATAGATTATGTTATATAGAGTGTATCTTTTTCCTTACTAAGTATTTATATTGGTTATTTGTGTTCTATTAGTTTCTGAGTTGCAAGTAGATTAGGAACTTGTAAAAAAATTGATAACTGAAGTTTTGAAGTATCTATAGCCAAATATGCCTTAGACGATGTAATAACTAAACCCAATTATGCCTCTAATGATATAGATTCATTACATATATGTATGAATTATTTAGATGATTGGTATATAAATCTATCCTTGAGAGGAGAAATTAATCCTCTTACAAAGATGTATTGCACCTCTAAATCTGTTGGTTGATAAATTAACTGATTTAAGAAATATTTGAACCATAAAATATACTCTGAGGTAGGCTCTATCTCACCCTGATGTAGTGAAGGAAACCTCTCATGTGTGACTAGAATTCCTTATTCTGTATATAATTCTTGAGGAAGAGTATCTCTATCTCCTCATATGTGTGTAATCATCCACTAGAGAGTGTATGGTGGAACCAGTCTAGTGTTTTATCCTTTAGTGAATTTGGAAACACTTTTAGTAAGATTAACTTGTTTGTAACATTAGCCATGGCTTTATCATAAGCCTAAAGATGTAGATATGAATCATCTTTTCCATCAAATATAGGTAATAATGGTATCTAAAATTTATGTGGAAACCTCATAGTTGCAATTCTACATGGAATAAGATTGTGATGGATATAATTGGCATCATCCTAAGATATGTATTCCTTATTCTCCAAAGTGATACAATGGACTTTGTTTGGAAAAAAACCCACATCATGCAGTAAATAAAGTAACAATTTTGTAGGTATATTATCATTATTTAAGGGTTTATTTAATTCTTGAATTATATTATTTATTTTAGCCATTGGAATATAAGATTAGATATCTTGTTTAAGAAGGGTTGGTGTGATATCCATAACCTTTGGAGGTGTGATAGATTGTACTTGTTTAGAATGAAATAATATATCAACCTCATTTGGTTTTATTTGAGAACTAGGTCTTACCTTAGTAAGGGGGTTGATGTGGATTCATTGGTATACTTTGTATTATTATTTTGACTAGAAGCTACTTTATTTTCTATTGAATTAAAATTATGAACATAATAATAATTTTGTGTGTGTGTGTGTGTGTGTGTGTGTGTGTGTGTGTGTGTGTGTGTGTGTGTGTGTGTGTGTGTGTGTGTGTGTGTGTGTGTGTGTGTGTGTGTGTGTGTGTGTGTGTGTGTGTGTGTGATTTTTCATTAAACAAGAGAAATATGTGAAGTAAGAGAAGAATTAGAAGTTTTAGATTCTATTTCATCCTCATCATAGTCACAATAATCATCATAATCCCATTATTACTCAAAATAAAAATTTAATTAATTTGAAGATGTAAGAGTATAATAAGTATCATTCACATGATTATTAAGAGAAGGATAAGGAGAATATTTTTACTGATCACTACTACGCAATGTATCATCTTGTGTAAGTGTAATGCAAAGTATTTGTGTACTAGTCATTTTTGAAATGAAAACATGATTATCATTTTTTGTTTGAGTATGATGGGAAGGATTAAAAATCATGTTTTATTTTTGAACATTGTGACATATAGGGGAAGAGTTAAGAACATGTGCATTATCTAGTTGTGCCAATGAATCATTTCATTGAGCTTGAAATGTGAATGAAGATAATTGAATTTCATCAACCTTAGATTGTGCATTGTGAAAATTTGTCACATTCATTATATTTTCATTTTGAAATGTAATTGATAATGTGTTGATGCCTTTAAGTGTATCTCATGTGTTTTTAGTGTTTAAATAACACTTCTCTTTTTAGAATTTGAAAAACTCAGAGCATGACTAGCAAGTTATGGTAATCTGGCTACCTATGATGCAATAGCGACAAAGTAAGCAAACTATTCCATAATATTTATATTAGTTGGTGGTTGGGAGCCACCTTTGCATTATCTATGAAAATTGAATTAATCTATGATACTATCAATGAATTGTGATAAAATTTGAATCTAAATATTAATATATATGAATATTTATAGTGTAAACTATGTTAAAGTGATTTGGTTAAAAAAAAGTAAAAAGGCAGGCTAAGGTAGAGAAGAAAAGTGTTTTTGATCTTCATCTCAGACATCATGACAAATTTAAAGTGTTTCATATCCATTCACTTAAAACCAATATATGAATTAAGACAACTTAAGCTCAAATCACAACATATATCAGGCATAATTTTAAGGAAGATAAGAAACAATGAAAATAAGAACCACGTTTACTTTAAAGATTTACTCCTTTAATAAGATAATTGATGCACATCTACAAATGCAAATAAAATAAAATGAAGAAAATTAAGGAACCTTAAATAAGCCTATCATATGTATAAGTTAACAATTCTGCATTCAAAAGGTATGCATCAAGAATTCAAAATAACTATTCAAATCTAAGATTCAAAATAAATAGTTGAAAGAGAAACCATATAGAAAATGATGCAAACAAATTTAGACAATATTTTTAGAATTCCTTGCTTTCATTAATAGCTCAAAAGTATAAAATTTTTCGCTCAAAAACCACTCCTTATTTATAATAGACAATACTCATTTTGTAAAAACAAGGAAGTATGTCAGTCAATTGCATTAACTTACAAGTGTACAAATGTAAAGGATAGTTTTCCTTTCTATAAAGTTTATACAATACACTATACTTTCCAAACTGAACTTACTTATAGGAAAATGTGCTAACAAAATGCACATGCCTTTATAAAATAATATCTCATTTTCAAAATTTACAATGCTTCAATAAAAGTGAATATTTTTAACTAATTGGTGGACCATGTATTGATGAATTTCCTTGGTTTTGATGAAGTAGACTTACTACCTTTTTATGTTGCTTATTAATAAGTTTCAAATTAACTATAGGCTCAAGGAAGAGTTTATCCTCTTGCTTAGCTAAGTCTTCAAGGTACCTGTTATTTCTCTCTAAGTCTTCTTTAATGATCCTCACCTCAGAAATATTTTCTTCAACCATTAGGATCATATCCATTACCTTGTTGTTGTTATTCTTAGACCTACCTTGTCTCTTGATCTTTACCTCTTACTTGACCAAAGTCGTCCTATGATTTAATTAATTATATGTAATGATGCCCATGGAGCTACGTGTTGTAGGTTTGGCAATCATGGCCTTAAAGAACTATTCCACCATATCCAGTAACTCTTTATCATCCCTAAGGAGTCTTTCCAAGCTCTGAAACCACATTCTCAATCCCTAAATTTTATCAATAATTAGTCCCATAGCTATGTTGAGATGGGCAACGTTGATGGTCTTGAAACCTGAGATTTTATCCACTATCAAGATGCTAATTAAATCCTTCATATTATCTTTTAAACTCTACCATTGATTAATTAAACCCCTAGCTATTACATCTTACTAACCCAATATGCCATGTCTTGCTTTTTTATATTTAGTGAATTAAACATGTCATAAGAGGATGACTCAAACATATCTATCATAGGTTCTAGGACCAATAGAAGAACCTACCTCTTTAGATTTTCATTTGCTTCTTCAAAGTCTCTATTTATTATTTCATGCCCTTGATGCTAGTTTGTAGCTAGGCTAATTAAGATTGGAATAATAAAAGTATATATTATTCAAATATGGGGTTTTCACCCAACTTATAAACTCCTACTAGAGTTAAAAAAATAAATGGTTATACCTTATAAAAAAATGAATTCTTCACCAATAACCATGACTCTCTTTTCTATCACACTCTCCAAACTTGTAGTTTCTAGATTGAAATGGAATTTAACTGATGATTGAGTTATTTGAGGAGGCTTTAGAGTCTCCACTTTTATCTGACTTGAATTCCTATGAGCACCCATCTATGTGCCACTTTTCACCCAAAAGGTAATCACCGATCTTTCTTTCTCCTCTTTCATCAAAGCAATTATCCATGGCTTAAGCTCATTATGAGTAGTTATGTCTACTAACTTGGTCATGACCTAAGAGTGTTACAAAGTAGAAACCTTTTGAAACTTGATATAGATGAAACATTTAGGGATGGTTGGTCCTTTTAGAAAATTTTATTCACTAAAGGCATTGACCTCACTCAAAGGGTGAGTGAAGGTCAGTTTGGGTCTCTTTGTTCATATTGGAACCAATGTAAGTTCAGCCTTTGTCTTTTGTGTAGGAAAAATTAGAACTAGGCTCAAAGCTAATTCCTTCCCTTTTCACATATCCACCTCTTCATTTTTTGGCTATGGTTCCTCTATCTACATTTCCTCTTCATCAGATTGATAAGAAGTAGACAAAATCTACAATGCATATTCTACTATCTCACCCAAGTCCAATGCCACAACATCAATGTACTCAATTGGATATCCTGGTTCATTGGGATAGGGTAAAGATGATGTCCCCTCCCAAGGTATACTTTATTTAATCCTTTATTTATATTATACTTTAGTCTTTGGAAATTCCACTTGTGATTGTGGTTGCATGGTAAAAGTTTGAGAGGATTGACCTCCTAGCAAATAGTATTGCCTCAAACCAAATTGCCAAATGTCACGACTCCCCTTCTAGTCCCTCATCAATATGGATTTTGTGTTGATGGCTTATTTTTCTAACCTTTCCAATACCACTGTGAAGGATGCATCTTTGGTGTACATTGAATGATATACTCCTAGATAATGTTCATAGGTCAAACTTATCTATTTGGCCTTCAAATGTTTCACAACTCTATCATTAAGGTCCCACTATCTTAATTAATCATGTTACAAATTGAAAGATTTGTATGCCTAGCAACATCTTCAATGTTATCCTAATAATAGAAGATTCTTCTACCAATAACCAAGGGTGGAGTATGAAACATCCCTTTCCTTTTGCCTATACAAACACCATCAATACCATTGCATATTTGGAATGTAACTTCCTACTTACCCCATTTTTTTAGAACATGGACTAGCAGTCTAAGTGGAGTGTATTATATTCCTTCAATCTTGATGATTGTACAATCCAGATTAAACTAGATGTCCTAATTGACTCAATATACTTCTTTGCCAATGGGATAAATCTTGGAATTGGGCATCTTATTATAGATTCACTAAAGGAAGGATAGATGTAATTATAGATAAATTGAATATGGTCCCTATACTTGAATATATGCAACTTCGAATAGAACTTAGACACTATCTGTATCTTTTCATGTGACCATCCCCTAAAGTTGGGGATCTCAAATATGGAAAGCAAGGCATCCAGAAGGTAAGACATCACGTAGAAGTTTTTCCTAGATGCTTTTCTAACTATGAAGATATGCCTACATAAAGATGTGTTGATAAATTTTCCAATAGAAGGGGTGATCTCCTTCTCAATGATAAAATATACCAAGGGTACCCAAATTATATCAACATTAGTGATAGTTGGGTTTCCACACAACCTATTCATCAAGGTCATTATCATCCTAAATCTAGGTTGAAATTGGATGATGGAAATTTTTCTACTAAGATTAGAAATCACATGGTTTCCAAAATACAAACATGGGTCCAGGATGGTTTTGAGGTCATTTTTCTTATCATATTCATTGAGTGTGAGTGCATTTATTCGAGGATTGGGTAACTTATAATAGTTCTCAAAATCTATGGGAGACACATAATTAATGCATTTATGAGTACATTCATTGATTAGAATACCCTTCTAAATTTTATATTATTTAAAAATAGGGAAGAGGACATCTATATAGTGAAGTACCTCTAGTTTTATTGCTACATGGTGAAGTCTCACCATCTATGCTACAACTGGGTCATAATACCTTGTATTGAAGGATGAAATTTTCTCATATTCCTTTATTATGGCCTATAACTCTTCAATTATCTAAAATATCTTGGACCAATTATTTTCTCTAGTGTTTAATGCCATAACATCAAATATTGTGTCCTTAAATAACCTTCTTTTAAAATATGTGGATAAGTAGAACTCGATGTCCTCTTTATGTTACTTTCATGCCATCATGATGATGAGATTTATAAATTTCTCACTAGGGTTTATAAATTTCTTCTAGATTAATCTACACTTTCTCAGATGATAGTTGAGCTCTCTTGTTCGACTATGGTCAATTTGAGATCAAATTAGGGCTTTGTGGATGCTAAGGTTTCTCTTCAAGTCTTTTATGGGATTTAATGGTGATAGGTTTTGGACTTACATGAATTTGGTGTCTTGGATTTTATTTAGACCTCTACCTTCATACCTTTGCTTTTTCATTCCCACAAAATCTTTGGTTTTGTCATTTCTTCTTAGGTGGCATCTATGTGGTATCTAGTTGTCACATTCATAGCACTTTGTTCATTAATGTTCAAAAAATAATTATTTCCCTTTAAAAATATTGATTGGTCTCACTCCATTGGATCATCTTGCATAGATCAATGTGAGTTGTTGATATTAATTCTATGAGGTACATGCCATTGGTTATTATTTGTATTAGGCCCCATGGTTATGCCACTTGGTAGTCACGTGGGGTTCACTAAGATCTACACTTTGTCAACTTCATTAGTTGTCATGTGTTATCCATGTGGTGATCCTACAGAACCTTACAGGTTCTATCGAATAGTCCATAGAGATCTCACTTTGTTTGATCATGTTCTTCTGATCTCACGTGAGCCATAGATCCTACAAAGGTGCATGATGTTTATGTTAGCTTTGAGATATATAAGAACTTAGGTTAAAGACTTTAGACAATGGTTTATTTCATTTTTAATAAACATGATATAAACCATAGGCTAAAGTCTTTAAGCTAAGTCTATATCATGATAAAAGGGGGGCCCTTAATAATAAAATATCAAATATAATGTTTTTTTAACCTAAGGTTTTATTGTATTCAATAAATATGATAAAAATTTATGGTAAAAATTCTAAGATAAATTTTTAATAACTAGACCTTGCATTTATTAGGTTATGTTGATATAATAGACCCAAATAAGATAATGGGACATATGGGGAACAAGCATGATAATTTAGACCAACGTTTAGTCAAATGTTTAGAAATGCAACCACACTTTAGGAAAAAAATTGAGCTAGGTTCATGGTGTTTATAATCAATCCCATCCATTTTTGAACTTGGTATATGATGGGCTAAAGGTTAAATGAAAAGTTTAATTTTATCATTGAAACACAAAACTCTAAACATGTTTATTCTCCAAATAGGTCTCCATTGAACCTATAACATGAATAAACACATGTTCAGTTATCTAAATGAGATTAGTTCCTAATTTTAAATTTTATGGTCTCATAGATGTCAATGATGGCCTCATGAGTGTCAATTAATGGTCATAATAACATAAAATTTACGCTCATATAATTATTCATAAGGGTTAAAATTTTATGGTCCCATAGATGTCAATGATAGCCTCACATATGTCAATTAATGATTGTAAGACTGCCAATTTTAAGCTTGCATAATTAACTATAGGGACTAAAATTTGATGGCCTCATAAATGTCAATTGATGGGTATGAGAATGTCAAATTTAAGTCCCATGAATAGTAAGTCCCATAGGATATTTGAATTGAAAGATTTCATTTGATTTATTTTGTATGATCAATCATGAATCATTGATTACAATCTATGTGATCGAGCGAGACTAGATCTATAGATCAAAGTCTTCGATTCATCAAGTCCACCTCACTTCATTCAATCAATATTGCCTGATTAAATGTGAGGAATTGATCTTATAAATAATTAAATGGTTTAAGTCAGGGCTTAGGGACATATAAGATTTAGGTTAAATTCTTAATACTAGGGTCCCATGTATGTTAATAAACATGAACGGGGCCTTAGGACAAAGAAATTAGTCTAAGTTGTAATAAGAGGGACCCTAGTAATAACAAAGGTCAGACCAAGCCAAGAACATAATAAAAATGAACTTGTAAATAATAAATTTTAACCATGTACACATAAAGGCAAACAAAGGGGTTCGAGACATAAAGGGTACCAAGTTATAATTTTTAGTCTAAGGTTTGGCCATGTTGAAAAAACACTACGAATCCTTAGTGTAAAAATCAATCTCAAGTCTTTATCATTTTAAAAGTTCTCCTACCAGTTTTTAATTTAAGTCAAAGGGTCTAGGTTAGGGTTTCTGAACAAGGGTTTCAAGAAGCTTGATCATATATTAATCTTGGATTTCCACAGGCTAAAGGCTAGTAAAAGTCCAAGATGGGATTAAACTATAAAAATCTAGGCATGTTCTATTCAATAAGGGTTCCATTAGACCTAAAACTTGAAACATGAAGACCAAAGGTTAGCAACATTAGGCAAATCTAGAGTAGAACCATAAATAAATAGACTAACCAAGACATAGGGTGGATGATCTTCAAATATGAATAATGTGAAAACATTTAATGACACTCTGATCAAGTGAATTTTCAGTGTTAAGGTACAAATTACACAATTTGACACATGGGTCCCCAATTTTTAGAAATAGGGATATGTTGACCTCAACAAATGATGAATTCTAGGGTAACATATAAATATGTTAGAATTTAGAGAATCTAGTTTAGACAAATAAGTATATTACTTATTCTACTTGATCAATACCATTATCAATATCAATTCATGGCCAAAATAAACCTTTCATCTATATAATTAGTATAAAAAATCAAAACCTATCCATGTTATGTGTGTGCTTTGATTCCACTTACTACTTGCCATGGGATTTAGGAGACAACTTCCAGGTCTCATGTCTTCAATCATTAACATTGACTTAGAACATGTTTGGATATTCATTAAGAACCATGCCTTAGCTCAGGGAAGGCTTGGGCATTACTCTACTTCTATCCAAACATCCATAGCCTCGATAGAGATGATTTTAACTCCACTTAAGGCCTTGGTTCACTACCAACCAAACATCCATAGCCCCAATGGAGATTACCAAAATCACCTTTGCTTGGAAAACGTTTGATTTTACAATAAGCTCTTATTTTTGTATTTTTTAGATTTTTTAGGCTTTCTAACAAAGGTTGGGAACCAAGTTAGTTAGATTTAGTGATTTGGTAAAATTTTTTATCCTTAGACAATCACCTATGATTGAAACTTTATCCTAGGTAAGGATATTTATTAAGTGAAAACATGATTATGCCTTAATAATTTAATATTTCATCCCACATGAGAAATTCTTCTTGAAACCAAATTAAGATCAAAATAATGTTTAAATTATCATATAAAAATTGACATATCTACCAGGCCTTACTAGTTTCTTTAAACTATAACATAATCTTACATTTCAAACCCATGATCAACAAATACTTGAGGTTCATACCTACTTTCTTGAAATGTGGAGTTCCTGATCAATTGGAATGGGCTTTAAGTTAAGGGTTGTCCAAAAGGACTTATTAGGAGCAAGGAACAAAGAAAAGAAGAAAAAACATAAATAGAAAGCAAGGAAATTAGAAAGCAAAGAAAAACTAAATAAATATATACAAACAAGGTACAAGAAGGAAAGAATAGAAGAAAACTAAACTAGCCTACCTACACTACTCTAACTATTCTTATAGCTTACTCCATGAATGCCCTAGGGGGGAAGGATAAAAGTAATGATTGAGGTACTACCTATTGGTGGAAATGTGAATTATACTCCTTCTAGTTCTTTTAGATTTAAGGTGTTATTTTTAAGTGTCTTAGTAATTTATTAGGGACCTATCCACAAAGGTGTGAACTTCCCATGTTTACCTTTAGGCTTAGATGCCTTATCCCAAACAATGACTAAATCCCCTTGATTGAATACCATTATCTTTGATTTCTTTTCAAACCACCTTTTCACTATGGATTGGTGCCTACTAAAGTTGGAAAAAGCCTCCTCTCTAGCATCTTCCATCTAAACAATTTCCAACAATCTTGAATTTTCAAGTTGTTGATCTTCCTCCATATATTTCAGCATAAACTTGTATGTAGGTAAATTGAGGGTGATAGAGAAGATGGGTTCTTGGACATAAATAAATATAAATGGTGATGCCTTTAGGGCCTATTTGATTCTTATCTTGTCTACCCAAAGGGAATATTTGATATGTTTATGCCAAGTTTTGGGTTTATCTTTTCTAGACTTCTTTATTGTTTTCATCAAGTTCATATTGGTTGATTCAAACACTCCATTACCTTGAGGGTAATGGTTGGATGAGAACTTGAGACTAATATTACTATCATATGTCCATTCTATGATTTTAATGGATATGAAATAAGATCCATTATCACATACTAGAGAGATCATAGTCCCAAATCTGGTGCATATGTTTTCTTCTTAAAAACTGATCACTTCTTCAGTTTTACACTATTTAGTATCCACTACCTCAATCCATCTAGTGCAGTAGTTAGAATGTACTTTTGACTTTTCTATGAGTTGAGGTTGATTACCCCACAAAATCTAGACCCCACTGAGTAAAATGTTTATCCACCATAACTGGTTGTATTGGCATGGCTACCTTGGGCTCATTTGTGCTAAAGATTTGACATGAATGGCATTTTTTTACATGCTTATGAGTATCCTTAAATATTTTTGGCCAATAATACCATCTCTAAGGACTTTTTGAGTTGTTTCCTTCTAAACAGATGTCCACTTCCTAGCTTCTCATGAAAAGTGATCATGATCTTAGCTACTTCTTCTCTGCAATAACACCTTAATTAAATGCCTTCAATGTTTTTTATATATAAAACTCCATCTTTAATTAGGTAGTAGTATTCCTTGATTCTTAGGGCTCTTATTTGCTCCCTAGTTAACCCTATAGGACAAGTTTTGTTGATTAATATATGGATAATAGCATCATAGCAATCATTGGATTTAAAACTTTGTTTTTCAACCTATATAACAAGAAGATTGGGGTTAGAATTGGTAATCATTTAATCAAACCTTAACACCTTACCAATTTTGCATTATTTAGTTTAATGTCATATTCTTTCAGCACTAACATCCACTTACCTCTCCTTTCTCCTTGTTTATTTTGGCTCAGCATGAGCTTTATAGCAAGGTCTAGTAAGATACCATGCACCTTATTCCTAAGAATGTAGTGCCTAAATTTATTTACAACTTTTACTAATTCACATCTTTGTTTATAAATTAAATAATAATTTAATCATCATTTTTGAAACTTGTGCTCATGGAATAAATTGGATTGTCACATCCATCAATTTTTTTAGTTAAGACTGTAGTAATAATATATTCAAAAGCAAAGGAGTAAAGGTAAAATTCCTTGGAGAACTCTACGCTTATCAAGACTAGAGCTTGACCAATTTCACCCTTGATGTCCTTAAAGGATTTCTTATTTTCCTCATGACAAGTGATTTTGTCATCTTTTTTCATCATGCCATTTTATGGTTTGAAAATTTATGCAAATACATAAATAAACTTACAAAGTTAAATTTTCCAAAGAATGATTTCAGTTATTTCTTACTATTAGGAGGATCTATTTTTAATATATATTCTACTCTTTTAGGATATATAGAGATTCCTTCCTTAGTAATGACATGGCCTAGCAACTATCCCTTAGTAACACAAAATATGCTCTTCTTTGGGTTAATGTAAATCCCCCACCTCCCACACCTTTCAAATATTTGTTATAAATGCATGATGTGGTCCTCCCTATATTTAGAAAAAAATAGTCAGATCATCTATGTATATAATAATGTATTTACTTACCAAACCTTGGAAAACATGACCTATGGATATTTTAAATGTTTCCCCTATGTTAATTAGTTTGAATGGCATTCTATTGTATATAAATGTGCCCCACTTGGTAGTGAAAGTAGTCTTTATCATGTCTTCTTGATTCACCAATACCTGGTTGTACCTTGAAAATCCATCAAGAAGGAAATCATAGTAAAACTATAAATGCTTTTTATAACTTCTTCTAAAGAATTCAAAGGATATTTGTCCTTTTTAGATGATCTATTTTGATTCCTAAAATAAATGCACAATCTTATTTCACCATTTTTTTTCTAATTGGGACCAAATTAGCAACCCAGGTAGAGTACCTAATGGTAAATATGATCTTAACATCTAACAATTTTTTGACTTCTTTGTAAATCATAGAATCTAAGATAGGGTTGGTAGGCCTCTACTTTTATCTGAAAGGTTTGAAGTCTTTATTCAAGGGTATTTTTTGAGTGATGACTTTTGGATCAAAAATCTTTAAGTCATCATAGGACCATACTATTATGTCCTTATCATTTCTCAGTAAGTCTTTGTATTTTTTATATTCAATGCTCATACATGTTGTTCCAATATTAACTAGTTGAGTTTGATCTTGAGGCCCAAGATCAACTAATTTGTAATATTTCCCAGTCACCTTGGGAATCCTAGTGTTCTCAGCTAACTTATCCTAGTTACATAACCTCTCCAAGGCAATCATGCCTTTTGGAATTTTGTTTTCATTCAATGGAATGACTTTGTTCTCAAATATGTCATCCTCTTCTAGAATATTCTCATTGGATTAATCTAATACATGGGCCTCAAATCCTCTTGAATTATTCATGAAGTCTAGGATTTTTTGGTCATCATTAAAAACTTGTAGATGATTTATGTTATCTAAGACCAAAGGGCATTAAAACAATTCAATGCTAAAGTTTTGAGAGTCATAGTTTGGCATAAGATAGGTTACAATTGAGGCAAGCTCATCAAAAACCTTGTTCCCCTCCCTAGGGATCGAAATAATGTTGAATACCTCAAAATATTCTAGAAAATCCCATACTGTAAACTTGTATCTCTTGAGATATGACAATTTACACTAGTATATAATCTGTGCCTGATTAACTACAAGTTCTGAGTCACCATGAACCAAAACCTCTTTAAAATTATGTCTAATGGTAAATTACAATCCTAGATTCAAGTCTTCATACTCTATAAGACTAATTTTGCATGGAAATTTTAGTCTATAGAATGCATAATATTCATTACAAATAGGATTGGTTAGGACAACTCTTACTCCAGACCTAGACTTACATCTAGCCTCATCAAAATGTAGCTTCCACAATCAAAGAACAATATGAGAAGGTTTAAACTCACATACCTTATTAGTTTTAAGATTGAAAACTCCCAAATTAGAATAAACTATGTTAACCTTTTCATTCACAGCATTGTATTTTGTGATCATATGTTTCATCCTTGGTTCTCTTTCCACTCTAATTTAATTTGGTACTCCTTTCCATAGCAATCATAAATGTGAGCAATCAGTGGACATATATCCATTTAGGGATTTTTTCCATTCCCTACTTAACAAAATACCATAAGCATCAAGTATGGCCACCACCTAAATGTCAATAAATTGTTGGACTCTAAGCTCAGAAGTAATTTGCATATGAACATTTAATAACTCCCCAATTACCTTAACTATAGACTTATCTAACTAAGTGACAACTCTATCAGATTTGATAGGATTCAAGCCAAGATGTCTACAAATACAAAATGGGATAATGTTTGTGGATGCACCAGAATCTAATGAATAGTTTTGTAAATTCTTACCAGCCATTCTGATGGTAAGTAGGAAAGTTGGGGATTATGTCCTAGATTTATACATATCAAATTAGCAATGTCAATCTTTAGTGTCCGAATAGGATTTTTAGACAAGGACTCCAACAATAGTCCCTTTGCTCAGTGATCTACATCAATTCATATAACGTAATGTTATCCTTTATTTTCTTCATGTTCTTGATAATATTGTACCTAGTTTTATAGGAAGAATTAAATGCATCAGTACTATGTTTAGATGTACTTCCCTTTGGAGACTTTGGGTTATTATCTGAAGTAGTATTTGGAAGAGTGTCAAAATTATTTGGACATGTTTAATTATTCAGGGGTTGTTTCTACTCTTTTTTGCTTATAGGGTAGGTCTTCTTTAAGAACTATTGAAAATCATGGACCTTTTTAGGAATATCATCAATTTCATTATTTTCTTGGAAAGGGAAGTCAAATGTCTCTACCATAAATGTTTGGTCAACATATTTGGATCTTGATGTACCTACACCATTATATTTGTTATGAACCACTTCAAATGTATCAAACTCCTCTTGAAAGGCTTCAAAAGATTTACATAATTAAATGCATTTTATCTCACCATGCCTAGAAGTGTAATGTAATCTATAATAATCAGGTAAAAAAATATCAATAAGATTTATATCCATTATTTTCTTATCAAAAGACTTATTATTCTTATTATTTTTGTAACCATAATTATGGAGCTTATTATTGAGCCTTTTAAACCTTTGGAAAGAAAAATTCCTACCCAAACTCTTTCTAGTATTACCAACTTGTTTCTAAAGTGGAATAAAATCAGTGCTTAAATTTTGGACCATTTTTAAGATACAACCATTTTCATTTTTTGGGAGCCTTAAAGTTATGACCCTAATTTCTATTAGTACCATTAGTTCATACTAAATATTTTTGATCACTTGGATTAAATCCATTTTTAGTAGTGTTTAAGAATCCTAAATTCTTAGTAGGATGAACATGACTTAGAGGTAATTGGTTCAAAGTTGGTATTTTATTTAAGGTAGGTATGTTTTGATTGTTATTGGGGAAGACATTCAGAGTGGGAAAATTTGGGTTGATGTTGGAAATAGAGTAAGCCATCTGACCTTAGGGTTGTATTTGATCATTAATGGTCACTACTTTAGAATAAGATAAAGTTAGAGTATTCATAATCCCAATAGCTCTCTTTATGAAAATAGAGGTCATGAGATCCAAGGCATATTTATAGATTTTCAAGGCTAAAGCCTCATATAGTCTATAAGGATATATACTCCTACTAAACATATTTTGGAACCTAGCATTGAAATCTCTTATGGTTTCATTTGCATCCCTTTTTACCATGGTGAATTGTTGGTATAAGATACATGAACTAATAATTTTTCCAAACTGGTCAATGAAAACATTATTAAAGTGGACCCAACTAATAATTTAATTTTTAGGTAAATAAAAAAACCATTCATATACAACATCTTTAAAAGTAAAAATAAATAGCCTACATGCTACATCCTCATGGACTAGATTTAGCAATATTAATGTAGATTTGAATGACTTAATATGTTCCTATGTAGTTACCATACTAATGGGACTAGATGTTGGAAAATATTTCTTAGGGTTATGGGGAAAGTCCTGCACTACACCTAACACATTGATAGAAGATCAACCCAGCTAAGTTGTACCTTCATTGGGATTGAATGCATGAGTACCCTGAATTGGGGAAGTTAGCAAAGAATTTGAAAGCCTATGCTTACCTTTGTCTTGCCTAGTTATTCTATGGACTTCTAACTTGAGCAGAGGTTCCCTGGTCTTTGAACATGACCTTGTTCTAATTTTTGGTAGTTCCATCTTGATAATTTTGAACCCTATTTTAAATATGATGTGTCAATCCTAAATTTTTAAATAACAATGATAAGAGATGTACATTAAGCAATTTTTGCAAATATACATATAAAGAACAATAAATCACATCAATATTTAACTAAATTATTTCAAAATTTGTTTGAATATGTAAGTATGAATTATATTTACAATTCTAAGTTAAAATAAACTCAAATATGCAAAGTATTTATGAAAATTTGATCAAAATAGCTATTACTAATCTCTAACATGTTTAATCCATAATTCTAAATCTATCTTTACCATAATTCAACATATGTCTTCAAATAAGATTAATCTTTGTCTAAATAAACACAAAGACTAGTTTGAAACCATGAAGATCAGCAACCTTTACATGATTATGCTAAAAGAAACAAAAATATGCAAAGAGTAAAGTGATCTTTAAATAAAATTCATAAAAACCAGTCAAGATAATACAAATCTACAAAGAATTGGCCCTCCTTCTAACACAAATAATGATTAAACATGTTGATGCCTCTAAGTGTGTCATAAGTGATCTTAGTATTTAAATAACACTTCACATTTTAGAATTTAGAGCATGAGTAGTAGGTTGTGGTAATCTAGTTACCTATGATGAAATAGTGGCAAAGCAAGCAAACTGTTCCACAATATTTATATTAGTTGGTTGTTGGGAACCACCTTTGACTTATCTTTTCAAATTGAAGTAATTTGTGCTAATATCAATTAATTGTGATCAAATTCTAATCTAAATATTAATCTATATGAATATTTATAGTGGAAACTATCCTAAAGTGATTTGGTTAAAAAAAGAAGTAGAAAGGCAAGGTAAGGTAAAGAATAAAAGTATTTTTGATCTTCATCTCATACATCATGAAAAAGTTCAAGTGTTTCCTTGTCATGCACTTAAAACCAATATATGAAGTAAGATAGCTTACGATCAAATCATAATATATATCAGATAAGCTTCTAAATAAGATAAGAAATAATGTAAATAAGAACCACATTTACTTTAAAGATTTAATCCTTTAACCATATAGCTAATGCACATCTAAAAATGTAGATAAAATAAAATGAATCAAACTAGGGAACCTTGAATCAACATATCATATGCACAAGTTAACAATTTTTCATTCAAAAACTATGCACCAAGAAATCAAAAAAACTATTCAAATCTAAGATTTAGAATAAACAATTGAGAGAGAAACCATATAGAAAATGGTGAAAAAAAATTCAAACAATATTCTTAGAATTCCTTGGTTTCATTAATATCTCAAAAGTATACAATTTTTGGCTCAAAACTCCCTCATATACAATAGACAGTACTCCTTTTATAGAAACAAGGAATTATGTCGATAAGTTGTATTAACTTACAAGTGTACAAATGTAAAGGACAAATATCCTTTCTATAAAGTTTCTAGAATCCACTAGAATTTAAAAAATGAACTAACCTATAGGAAAATGTGCTGACAAAATGCACATGCCTTTACAAAAGAATATCCTATTTTCAAAATTTACAAGGCTTCAATAAAATAGAATATTCTTAACTAACTAGTGGACCATGTGTTGTTGAAGTACCTTGGTTTTTTTAAAGTAGCCTTACTACCATTTTATGTTTCTCATCAATAAGTTTTAAATTAACTATAGGTTCAAGGCATAGTTCATCCTCTTACTCAGCTAGGTCTTCAAGGTCCATGTTATTTCTCTCTAGGGCTTATTTAATGTTCATCACCTCAGTAATCATTTCTTATACCATTAGGATCATAAACATAACCTTTTTATTGTTATTCATAGACCCTTGTCTCTTTATATTTACCTATTTCATGACCAAAGTGGTCCTATACTTAAACTCATCATCTGTAATGATGCCCATAGAGCTAAGTGTTGTAGGTTTGGAAATCATGGCCTTAAAGAACTATTCTACCCTATCCAATAACTCTTTATCATCCCTAAGGATTATTTCCAAGCTCTTGTACCATATGATAGATCCCTAAATTTTATCTATAATTAGTCCCATGACTGTGTTGAGATGGGCAACATTGATGATCTTGAAACCTAGGATTTTATCCCCTATCAAGATGTTAATTAAATACTTCATATTATATTTTAAACTCTGTCATTGAGTAATCAAACCCCTAGCTATTGAATCTTGCTAACACATTATGCCTTATGTTTATTTTTTTATCTTCAATGAATTATACAAGTCATAAAAGTATGCCTCAAACATCTCTATCATAGGATCTAGGATAGATAAAATAGTCTACCACTCTAGATTTTGCTTTATCTTCTTTGGGTTCTCTATTTGTTATTTCATGCCCTTAATTCTAGTTTGTAACTAGGTTGATTAAGATTGGGATTATCCAAGTATATCTTATTCAAATATGGGGTCTTTACCTAGATTCTAACCTATTAATAGAGTTAAACCAACAAATGTCTCTACCTTTTGAAAAATGAATTCTTCACCAAAAACCATGGTTCTCATTTCTATCACCCTCTCTAAACCTATAGTTTCTAGATTAAACTGGACTCTGACTGATGATTGAGTTATTTGAGGAGGTTCTAGAGTCTCCACTTGTATCTTGATTAAATTCCCAAGAGTATCCATATGTGTACCACTTGACTCCCTAAGGGAAATCACCTATCTTTCTTTCTCCTCTTTCATCAAGGTAATTATCCATAACTTAAACACATCCTGAATAGTTATGTTTACTGACTTGGTCATAGTCCAAGAGTGTTTTAGAGTATGCACCTTTTGAAAATTGTTGTAGATGAACCATTCAGGTATGTTTGGTCCTTGTAGCACATTTTTTTCACTAAAGACATTGACCTTACTTAAAGAGTGATTGAAGGTCATTTTAGGTCATTTTGTTCTTATTAGAACCAATGCAAGTTTAACCTTTCTCTTTTGTGGGGGAGTAACTAGAACTAGGATCAAATCTAAATCCTTCCCTTTTTCTATCTCCACATATTTATTTTATGGCTAGGGCTCTTCCATCTACATTTGCTCTTCATCAAATTGATAAGCAATGGACAACATCTATAATGCATCTTTTACTATCTCACTTGGGTCCAATGCCACCATATCAATATACTCAATTGGAGATCCTTATTCATTAGGCTTGGCTGAAGATGATATCCCTTCTATAGGTCTCCTTTATTTAAGCCTTTGTTTATATTATACTTCAAACTTTGGGACTTCCACTTATGATTTTGGCTACATGGGAGGAGGTTGAGATGATTGACCTCCTATCAAGTGGTATTTCCTTAGACCAAGTTTCCAAATGTCATCACTCCCATTATATTCCCTCATTAATCTAGCTTCTGGGTCGATGCCTTGTTTCTTCAACCTTGCTAATACCATTATGAAGGATGCAACCTTGGTGTATATTACATCATAGGCTCCTAGCCTATATTCATAGATCAAACTTATCTATTTGGCCTTCAAATGTTCCACAACTCTATCATTGGATTCCCATTATCTTAATTCATTGTGTGGTAACTTGAAATATTCTTTATGCCTAACAACATCTTTAATGTCATCTTAATACTAGAAGATGCTTCTACCAATAACCAAGGGTGGAGTATACAACAACCCTTTCCTTTGGCCTATATAAACACTATCAATACCATTGCATATATGGAATGTAACTTCCTACTTAGCCAATTTTTGTGTAACATGGATTGGTAGTCTAAGTGGAATGTATTGTGTTCCTTCAATCTTGATGATTTTACAATATAGATAAAACTAGATATCCCAAATGGACTCAATAGAATTCTTTGCCAATGGGATGACTCTTGGAAATGGACATCCTATTATAGATTCATTCAAGGAAGGATAGATGTAATAAAAAATAAATTAAATATGGTCCCTATACTTGAAGATATGTAACTTTGAATAGAACTGAGACACTATCTATGTCTTTTTAGGTGACCATCCCCTAAAGTTGAGGATCTCAATTATAGTAAGCAGGGCATATAAAAGGTAAGGCATCATGTTGAGATTAGTTGATAGGAATTTTTCCACCGAGGTCATAAATCACATGGTTTATAGAATAAAACCATGGGACCAAGATGGTTTTGAGGTCATTTCTCTTAGCCCATTCGTTTAGTTTGGGTACATCTACTGAAAGTTTTGGTAACCTATAATATTTCTTGAAAGCAATAGGAGACACATAAGCAATGCATTTATGAGTATGTTCATGGATCAACATAGCATTTTCAATTTTGCATTATTTAAAAATAGGGAGGATGACATCTATATAGTGAATTACATTTGGTTTTTTTGTTACGTAATGAAGGCTCACCATCTATGCTACAACCAAGTCATAATACCTTATCTTGAAGGACCTAATTTTTTCATGCTACTTTGTTGTGGGCTACAATTTTTCAATTGTCTAAAAGAGCTTAGACCAATTATTGTCTCTAGTGTTCAATACCATAACATCAAATAATGTGTCCTTAAAGACCCTTCTTTATGAATCTATGGTTAAGTAGAGCTTTGTGTCCTCTCTATGTTTCTTTTGTGCCACCATGACTGTGAGATTTATAAATTACTCATTAGTGGTCTATAAATTGCTTCTAGATTAATCTACACTTGCTCAAATGATAATTGAGCTCTCTCTAGTTTGACGATGGTCATTTTGAGATCAAACTAGGGCTTTATGCATGATAGGGTTTCCCTGCAAGTCTTTTATGGGATTTAATGGTGACTAGTTTTGGACTTAAGTGAATTTGGTGACTTAGATTTGATTTGGACCTCTGACTTTATACCTTTGTTTTTTTGAACCCAAAATTTTTTGGTTTTGTCATTTTTGCTTACATGGCATCTGTGGCATCTAGTTGGCACATTCATGACACTTTATTCATTAATGTTCAAAAAATTGACTATTTCCCTTTGAAAATCCTTATTGGTATCACTCCATTAGATAAACTTTCATAGATAAATGTGATCCATTTATCTTGATCTTATGAGTTTCATGCCATTAGTTATTGTTTATATTAGGCCCTTCAGTTACACCACTTAGAAGTTTTACGAGGGTCCCTCATCACTACACTTTGTCAGATTCATTTTTTGGCACATGTTTGCCATGTGTAAATATTATGGAACCTTGAAGGTTATATTAAATAGTCCATAGAGATCTCACTCACTTTCATCATGTTCTTTTGATCACACACAAACCGTAGATCCTATAAAGGTGCACGATGTTTAAGTTAGCATCAGGACATAAGAAATTAGGTTAAAAGCTTTCGACTATGGTTTATTTCATGTTTATTAGACATGATATAAACCATAGGCTAAATTATTTAAGTTAAGTCTAAATCATGATAAAACGGGGACCCTTGATAATAAAAGACCAAATATAATGTTTTTTAGCCTAAGGATTTATTTTATTAAGTAAATATGATAAAATTTTAGGGTAAAAAATTATAAGATAAATTTTTAATAATGATACCTTAAATTTTTTAAGTCAATAGAATAGACCTAAATAAGATAATGGGACATATAGGGACCAAGAATCATATTTTATACCAAATTTTAGTCAAATGTTTATAAACACAACCACATGTTAGGATAAATATTGACCTAGGTTCATGGTATTTATAATCGATCCCATTCAAATTTGAACTTGCTTTATGATGGGCTAAAGGTTAAATGAAAATTCTAATTTTATCATTGAAGCACAAAACTCTAAACATGCTTATTCTCGAAATGGGTCTCCATTGATCCTATAACATGAAGAAACACACGTTCAGTTATCCAAATGAGATTGGTTTTTAAGATTGAATTTGATGATCTCATAGATGTCAATGATGGCCTCGTGGGTATCAATTTATGGTTGTGATAAAGCCAAATTTAAGCTTATATAATTATTCATAGGGGCTAAAATTTGGCAGTCTCATAGACATTAGGGATTGAGAACTAATAAGACTTATGTTAAATTATTAAGACTAAGGTCCCATTTATGTTAATAAACATGAATGGGGCCTTAGGAAAAAGACATTAGTCTAAGTTATAAAAAGAGGGACCCTAGTAATAACAAAGGTCGAACCAAGATAAGAACGTAATAAAAAGGACACTACAAACATTAAAGTTAGACCATGCACAAATAAAGGGAAACAAAGGGGCTTGAGACATAAAGGGGACCAAGCTTATAATTTTTAGGCTAAGGTTTTTTCATTTTGAAAAAATATGAGGAAGCCTTAGTGTAAAAATTAATCTTAAGTCCTTGACATTTTAAAAGTGATCTGCCAATTTTGAATTTAAATAAAAGGGTCTAAGATAGGGTTTCTAAATGAGGGTTTCAAGAAGCTTAATCATAGATTAATCTTGGATTTCCATAGGCCAAAGGCTATTAAAATCCCAAGATGGGATTGAACTATAAAAATTTATGCATGGTTTATTCAATAACATTTCCATTAGACTTGTAACTTGAAACATGAAGATCAAAGGTTAGAAACATTAGGAAAAGTTGGAGTAGAACCATAAATAAATAGACGAACCAAGACATGGGGTGGATGGTATTCAAATATGAATAATTTTCAAACATATTGATGACACTCTGATCAAGTTAATTTTAAGTGTTAAGATGAAAATCGCATAATTTGACACATGGGTCCCCAATTTTTAGAAATAGGGTTATGTTGACCTCAATAGAAGGGTAAAGAAGATGTATTATTTTGATATTATTTATTTGAAGCATGTAAAATTAATTTTCATGTAGTGCACTTATATTTATTTATTTTCAACAATGAAGTATCAAAAGTATTTTAGAAACTAGGATCAAATTATAATAAAACACTACCAACAAGAGGTTCTATTGGCATTACATTGTTAATTTGAGTTTTAAGAATAAGAGAAGAGGAAAAGAAAAGAAAATATTATTTATAATATATATTTTCATGTTAATTTTTATTATCATGTGCATATTAATCCTCATATACATCATTTTAACAATAATCATCATAATCATCATTATAAATGAAATCATTATCATGTTCTAATGTACAATCTGGAAAATTTGTCCATTCATTGTTATAATCATGATAAAAATCTAAGATTGCATAAATTTGATGATGGGTAGAAGACTTTTTCGATGCCATTTTAAACTTGGCAAATAATAAAAATTAATAATAAACACACAAGAGGAATAATATAATCTAGCATAAGTATGTGTGTAAGGTGTGAATTTGTTGAAAAAAGATTGTAACAAAAAATAGAGATGTTTTGGAAAACCTAGTTGCTAATATTTATGTGTATAGGGGCATATTATATGAATTTAGGACTTGAAGTGAGGTTTGTATTGTAAGTATTTAAATTTAGCTAAATAAATAAAACCCTAGTATTGAAATAATTAAATTATCTAGGTTAATCCAAAAAATTAAGAAATCATATTTTTAACCTTAATTTAATGTGAAATTTTTATAAGGTAAACCCTAAGGAAAAATTAGGGTTTTTAGAGATATGTTTGAATTACAATGTATTGACCAAATGTTTTAATAATTTGGGGTTTTAATATGTAAATCATAATCTAGATTAAAGTGCTAGGTCTATATTATATTTAGAAATAAATTGGAATGAATTAAATCTATGTATCTTTCTAAAAATAGTAAATATAGGGATAAGGTGGACTTATCTAGATGTGTACAGAGTTTCTCACAGATCTGAATATTAGAGATAATTAAATAGATAGAGAGAAATGTTTTTTCTATAGACTATTTTTATGATCTATCTTAAGATAGTAGTGTCCCCCTTAAAACACTAGGAGCATGTGGTGATAATGTCCAAACTTGATGCTAGTGTCTCTCTTATAGTGGTTGTCTACAACTTTCAAAGAAGATTATAGAGTTTTTAAGGGTCATATAGGTGATTTATTATCATGTGAGGGCTCATATTTTTCAATAATTTAGTGGGTTCTTATTTAAATCCCTAATAAGTACCTACACACATGAGACAATTAAAAAATTAAATGTAAAAGAAAATGAAAAGCTAGGTTGTGGGATGTTACAATCACAAGGAGCATAACCCCTATTATTTTGACCTCTACCTACATTAACCCTAATGATAAGGATATAATAATGCATTTAGTTATCCCTTAGGGAATGTACACCATAAACATTCATGATATTCTAGGATGAATTTCACCTATGCCCTTATTTGATCAAGAATGCAAATGTCTAGGTGTGATTGATGAATATTATGCATAGTACTTGATCTGCAATATTGATGGATTTTATGTATTAAGTGCTAAAATAGTAAGTGATAGCTATAGAATGATTTTTTAGTATCTTTATATAGGAGGATATTTTTTATGAATATAATACATTTTTTTTTCCAATATGTCATGCAAAAAATATAGAAAACATAAGAGAAGGGTCAGGAAGGGTTCAAGGCTCAAATATGGGTGAAAGGGCCCATTAGACACTAAAGGAAAAAGTGGAAAGTATCATCATGTGGTGTTATTTTCCTCAAAATGTCACTAATGTCCAAGGGTTTAGAGTAGATTAAAAATCATGGATGACATGCTAGGGTCCCTTAGGATTGGAAAAATGGTAGCTAGTGACTACTCAAATTGACAAAATGGTGAGAAAAAGTCATAAAAAAGATGAAATACACAAGGTGATCATGTGAGCAAGGACTATAACCATCACTAAGACCATTTGTGTGAAATATAAAGAAAACACATAATACTTGTGGTTGTTTGACAAAATTAGGGTGTTTACAGTTTGATACAAGACACCTTGATTGTGAATCTCTTGCGAGACTCATCAATTAATATGTTCTTCCCTACCTATACATAGTTTCATTTACTTTTGATCCTTTACATAGTTTAATTTAATCTTTCTCCTTGTATATATTTTAATTTTCATTTTACTTGTACATAACATATACATACATACATACATTATATATATATATATATATATATATATATATATATCTGTATATGTATGTATATATATATATATATGTATATATATGTATATATATATATATATATATACACACAGAAACACACACACACATATATATATACACATATATATATATATATATATACATATATATATATATATATATATATATACATATACATATACATACATATACATATACATATACATATATATATATATATGTGTATATATATATATATATGTATATATATATATATATGTATATATATATATATATATATATATATATATATATATGTATATATATGTGTGTGTGTGTGTGTGTGTGTGTGTGTGTGTGTACATATATATACATATATATATATATATATATATATATATATATATATATATAGACATATATATACATATATTTACATATATATATATATATACATACATATATATATATATATATATATATATATATATACATACATATATACATACATACATATATACATATATACATATACATACACACACACACACACATATATATATATATATATAATATAATATGTCAAATAAACAAAAACATTCAAATATTTACTCAAAAACACATTTTATATTTTATACATTTCCATGTTTACATCTCTTATATTTAATAGGTACTACATATGTTATCTATGTTAATATAGTTGGTTTTATTATACATACACGCTTCACTTGTTATTTTTGAGTGTTTTTAGATTTCTACAAAACTCAGGTCTACCACACAGATCCATATTTTCTACCATATACCCATTGGGGTCACGTACATAGGTTCCACATTTGACACATTCACCCATTTGGGGGCATCCTATACACAATTATTATTTCTATGTTACATCTTCCTATACTCTAGATCAAAAATTTAGCATTGTTACATCTTGATATTGATCATCTTACACTCCATAGATTTTTTTCCCAACTACTATTACTATAAACTTAGTTTATATACATCTTTGCTCATATACATATTTGTACAAAATGTTCATGTGTAATTTCATTTCTATATTTACTATAATAAACTTGATTGTGTGTTTATGCTTCTATATATATTTAATGGAATTTTAATATGTAATTTTTCTATGGATCTATGCCAGTTCCTTTCATTGTATGTATGTTTTGGACATGTGCCAATGTCCTTGTGCAAAACTTCATTATTGTGTATGAAAACATTCGAATGTGTAATTAAATGTGGATATATGCCAAAATGATTATTTATTATATATGTAGACTTTTAAACTTATCCTTGTATGCTTTATTTCTTAGATTTATAGACATGTGCCCATGTCTCATGTATTGTGGCCCCTTAGCCTCCTTTGAGTGACTCATGTCTATTATATGCATGATTTCATGTATGCATTAAGGACATGACACTTATATCTTACTTATTACACAATATATCTTTATATTAAATTATTTACCTCATGCTTCTCTCCTTCCTCCCTAGGTTCCTTAATGGACATCAGGCCCCATCCCCCTAGGTAGTTTCTCAGTTTATTACTTAGATTTTTAATCCATTCACATGCTTACATTTATAGATCTATCTTGACATCCTTATGAATGTTATATATAAAATACATCATAAATTACCAAATTATTCTCAAATTATCTTACATTATGATGTCATATATACACATTATATTGGTTTATTACACAGATACAATATATGATCAGGATAACACATATCACGGAAAGCATTTTTATTTTGCGGAAAATTCTTGCATATGTTCAAAAATTATCCTCAAAAGTGGGGGAATTAATATAGGTTTATCATAGATATGAGGCCATCCAAATGCACTCAGATTACAATTTCCAACATGCAAGCACATAACATAGAGATTAGTTTTAGGAAAACATAATGGAAAATAGTCAAATAAAGAACAAAGTTAGTTTGATAGAAAAAGAGCATAATTGGACACTAGTTCCAAAAGTGTAAAATATCACCATAGTGATATTTTCCAAGGTATGGTGATACTATCTAGTAGCCTTATAAATAGGAAAATATATAATTTCTAGAAATGCAAAATAGTTATAGTCTAGGTTTGCACTGATTCAATTATAGATTATTAATTTTTGCTCAGTTATCCACAAAATCATACTAGTTTTCTCATAGTGGGGGAATCATGCATGGAATGATAAATATTATTTATATTTCATATATATATATATATATATATATATATATATATATATATATATATATATTATAACTCAATATAAAATCCATATACTTAGATATTATATTTGGGGGTATGTGCATGGCACATTGTTTTTATATGCTCACTTTTGCACTAGTTGTTCAAATGGAATGGATAATTCCATGTCATTATCTATGTTATTAATATATACACCATTTTCACTAATTCATACCATAATTTATTCCTTAATATTTTTATATTGGTTAGCATTACCACCTAGTCCTTGAGACACATACTCGAGTACTCAAGAGGCCCCTACATTGATTTTCATTTCATAGTTCCCAACTACCCACAGAGATATTATATACAATTTCAATTCCAATCATACAAATTTATTTACATTTCATAATTAAATTAAAAAATCATCTACTACACATGGGTAGACAATGATGGAGTCATAGTCTACATGCGTTTTTGATCCACCTACATAAGAGGGTTGGATAGGCCAACAATCCAATCCAAGCTATTTACAAGTAATGATCCATTGAATAGTGGTGTGAAATGATGGATTTAAGGATATATTGAGTTATTGAGCCACCCAAACATGGGGATTGAGTAATTCATGAGCTTTGTCTAAGTTATTCATTGATTTATCACTGGATATACACACATAGGATCTCACTAGGTTTTTGAATTGGTTAGTGTACCTACTAAGGTATAGAAGTCCATTTACTCTCTCATCTCTTTATTTAGTTTGGTATTTCCTTTTGATATCTCTTAAGTAAGTCTAATATATGCAAATTTCATAAACAAGACACACAATGGAGTAAAATTCACATACTCAAATCCATATTCATGGCTTCATCTCTGAGTTATGTTAAGGTGTGTTTCTCTTTCTTTATCCTAGTCATTTATCTTTGATATATTTATATAATAAATGGGGGTGGGGGGGGGGGGGGGAATGAAGTCATCTAAAATGTCACATGAGTGTTAATTGTGTTAATTGAGACCACCCATGCCTAGACCTATCTTAGGGCCTATTTAGACACTTATTTAGATTTTGTGTGGGCTTTACACATCCCTAGAAATCTCAAAATCAGTCTCAAACTCTTCCTTGTGCATTTAAGCCCCTAGTGCCCTAATTTTTACCACTTGGACATTCGGGCCATAATTGGACACTAGTTTACCTTGCTAGTGTCCCAGTTCAATACTAGTATCCTTTTCCCTCTTTTTTCCCCCAATATATATATTTTTAATTGAAAAGGAACTTATGGTTAGCATATAACTATTTCAAGCCCTACATAAGCACCAGATCAATATAAATACATGACTTTTAGCCTTTTATCCACTATATGGAAATCAAATTCAAATACACACAAGAAATCTCATAACAAGTTGTGTAAAATCAAAGTTATTAATCTTTATTATGTCATACTTATGTATACAATCATCTACAACGCTCTTAAGCTCAGAATACATATATTTCTAGTTTCAATACTCACTCAAAACTCTCAAACCACCATTCATACTATCTTAAATTTCACTTACACCAACACTTAAGTGCAGAGAACTTCATTGGGCTTGATCCCTCCTTGGAGTATTGGTGTGTATCTAGCACTCATCACAATAGGGAATTGAGGATGTCCAACCTACCCAACTAACACTATATGTTTACTACTTGTACCAATTGAATGCCCTAATCACATGGAGGTCTAAGGTTTTCATATATAATAAATTAAAATAGATCATAGATATTGAAGTAGGATTTTTCCACATGAGAGTAGGCTTGGTAGACTTAGACATAGGTGCTCCCATAAGTATTGATTAGTTCTTACATAGAGGAAAATAGCACTAAAAGTAGACACTAACAACATAATGCTACTATCCAAGGTAGTGCACTATTGTATAGGAGGTCTAATGACACATGTATCCTATTTAAGACAATCAAACCATCTCATGTACTAGTTTTTAGTTTTTGGATCCTCTGTCTTAAGCAATTTATAGCTAAGTATTTATTTGTGTCATTCATTGATATTATTATAAATATTAGAATAGCTTATTTATTTCATAAATCATAAGATGTATTTATTACATATTTTATACCCTTATTTACTATACTCAAACCCTTTAAAAACCTAAGACTTAAACTCCATAATCCTTAAAATTTAAATCATATGTATGTATGAATGAATGAATGTATGTATGTATGTCTATGTATGTATGTATGTATATACAATTAGATATACACACATGTATGTGCATGTGCCACATGCACTCACACACACACAAAGAGAGAGAGAGAGAGAGAGAGAGAGAGAGAGAGAGAGAGAGAGAGAGAGAGAGAGAGAGAGAGAGAGAGAGAGAGAGAGAGAGAGAGAGAGAGAGAGAGAGAGAGATTGAGAGAGAGAGAGGTAAATGTCTATATATATATATATATGTTTATGTATATATGTGTGTATATATGTATATACATATAACATTCCCCATAATTATTTTTATACACAATCTAAATTATATAACACATCAATATTATAACATGGAAAATACTGATCATGGTCATACCCTTCAATCCTAAGACCTTCCCACTACTGAAAGGCTCACATTTACTATTTATTTATGCCAAATTTCTCATCTATTATTTTGACCACTATTATTTTGATGACTAGGCCTTCTATACTATGAAAATTTATATAAGCATGATTGTTATTACTCTCTACATGTTTTTGACATATACCTTTTTCTAGCTTCCCAGACTCTTGCATCACAGCCAAATGCATATGTCAATGTCAATGTCCAGGTTAAAATTGAGTGTTTAGTGCCCAAAACTCATCCAAATTTTCCAATGAAATGTAGCTTAAAGGTCAGACTAAGTTATTTAGTGTGAGATATATTTAAAACGGATTGGTATATATATAAGATTAACCTCCATTCATTCCTCACCTAATAGATCACAAGGTAACTTATCAAAAGCACTCAACTAAGTAATCAAATGAGAAAATATACTCTATTCATTTTTATTTACACATTAGGCATAGGAGAAGTATCCTCATAGGTTTAAATTACTGAAGTAGAATCCCTTGAGCCTCATTTTCCAAGTAAGGAGCTAGGTCACTCTATGTACTTACTTATCACACATTGAATCCTTATGCATACTCAATCCAACATGTAGGGGATAAATACATAAATCTAAGTCCCTCTTTAGAGTATTGGATATGTGGCCAGTGTAGATTCATAAAGGGTTACTTGGGTTTGCTTGACACTATGTTCTCACTAACCCATTTTTACCATAGTATTCCAAGGGTGAGGAAGCTAAGGTTTGATTATTTGATAGATAGAGACAACTTGTGATCATGATCTGAACACATAAGAATAAAGGATACATAAAACTAATAAGGCTCCTAGTGGTTACATCTAGATCCAATCATTATTTTGTAGTGTAAATATGTATCCAACTCAAGATGTCAGTGTCAATGTAACTTTAAGGATCTAATATTTTTATAGAATATCGATACAATCTAATTATATACTATTTAAGCATATATGTGCATGTGCATAATAAATTAGATAAGTAATCTTATTTCCTATTTATTGGAATATCAATCAATAGTTTTACTTTCTATTTTTGGCATATCTCAATATTTGAATTCAAATATTATATATCTGAGTTTGTTAATTAATTAGCATATTATATATTTGATTATTACCCTTAATCTTATATATTTATATATTATTAACCCTAGATGATCTCACAAATCTAATCAAGGGTTAAACATATTCTTACTATTCACCTACTAGTTTTGTGGTGGATGGGTTCATTTGGTTAACACAGGGTATGTTGGTGGATGGATTTGTAAATTATTATTGATTTTCAGATGTCTTTTTTAATGTTTTCTCCTTTTATTTTAAGGTTATGATGGAGTTTACTTTGTCAACTAGTGGCCATTTTCTATGTCTAGCCCATTGTTAGTTTTTTTTGTTGTCTTTCTATGTTGGTTGTTTGTAGTTTTTTACTAGGTTATGGGTTTCCTTCATAACCATAATTTTTTACATAATTTATGTGTTTGTGTATATATATGTGTATATGTATTCACACATACATTTACATAATAATATACATATATAAACACATATGTGTATATACGTATGCATATTATATATATGGATAAATGTGTGTGTCTATGTTTAACACAACTTTGTTTTATTATGAGTTGGAGGTCATGGAATCGAATAATAATGTAACTCATGATAGTAATATGGGGGACACATAATCCTATAACCTCAAATGCAGTTATTTTTTCTTATAAAACATGCCCTAATTTCTTCACATACAACATGCGCTAATTTCTTCACAAAATTGGGGAACCTCTTTAAAACTAGAGTGTAGCATTATGGCATTTGACCAGGTCTAGGTTTTTTTTTTTCATATTTTGTTTTAAATGGGAGAGTGATTGAGGAGATATAGTCCTAATTTTTTACTTTTTTACTCTTTAAGCCAAGTTTGAGTTCAAGAATGTCTATACATTTGCCTTTGGAGATTAAATTTGAAGCTTATTTGGCACAACTTATTAAATTTGTCACAAATTTGATAAGACCTGGTCTATTCTTAATTAAATTTTGAACTACATTAAGGTTTTGTTTTTCAAACCATTTCACTTAAATTTTACACAAATTGTCACACCATTTTAGGAATTGTGTATGTTATCTAGGAAATTTGGTGTGATATTATGTTCCATTCATGTCTTTTACTAATCATTCCCAATTGATAAACATTTGAAACTTAGTCCTTTTGTGAATTCACAAATTGAAGTGGTTTTACTTATTGATAAAATGAGACCCTTTTATCAAACTTTTCACATCTATTTTGGTCTTTTTCACCCCTTTTGCACTAGTTTGACTGTGTTTTTGAGAGCTTTAGTAGTATTTTCCTTAGAAAACTTGTTTATTTCTACTCTTAGCTCAAGTAAAGTGGCTAGATGTTATTTGAGATATCACTTTTTATGGATTAGTCATTCCCTAGTTAGTGGCATGGTTATATATTTAAGAGGAATAAGGTTGTGTTGATTTTAAGCTTATTCTTTTGAAATTGGTTGTTGTGTTTTAGAATTCATATTTCAAAATTAAATATCTAAGTGCTTTCCCCATGAGATAATTGAATTCTAAATTTTTCTTAATAATCTCCAAGAAAGTGAAAATTTGTCACTTATCACTTTACCACTTTCCTATGTTTATTTTTTAATAGTGTAAGAAATATTTCACCACATGGCATGATATCATTTTACCATTTCCATAGTTCCCCTCTAATTTATTTGCATGGTCCTAAGTCTACTAATTAAATGGGATCTTGAAAAGTGTCATGATCCTAATTACTCACACCATATTACTTCATAGATACTCAAGTGTGTTCCCTTAACCTTTTATATGTGTAGGATCATGTCACATTGTGTGATGTTACTTCATCATGACCTCAGACCCTACTCGATCTTTCCAACACAGTCAATCCCCCTAGATGCATGGGATCCTATAATATGGAAAAATACCATTTATTTGGACCCTAGATTAGTATGTGTGATTCTATTTGATATCCAAACCACCACATATATAGGATCTCCCATATGGCATGATTCCATTCCTTTAATACCTTAGGGTGGTTACCATATTTTGAAGCCTTCCACATGAACGAGATCTAAACAAGTGTCAAGATGTCATCTCACCAAGTGTGTTCATGTCATCAATCCAAGAAAGAGTTAAGTTAGACCCCAAGTAATTGAATAGTTGATATGTGGCATGGACTTAAATCTAGATGATATGATGGTGCACACATCAACATTTTATGAGTGTAAATTTAATAGCCATATAGATAGTCAAAACTATCAAACTTTAGACTATACTCATGACTTAGGAATTTTCTAAATTATTTTGAGGCCTCTTTTTTACCTATTCCTTAGTGCTAATTTGGCCTATATTTTTATCATATTCAAGTATTTGAGATAATCATTTATAAATTTTACTTCTATAAACTAGTCTTTGTGTTTATATCAATTGAGGGATTGAAGTCTCAAGGGTTTTTTTCTACTTGTTCTTTTTTACTTAGCTTACCCAATTTTAATTGTATAATGGCTAATGGTATGTTCTATACTATATCTATCATGGATGATTTTATTTGAAAAAAATTGATTCAACTATTATTTTGATCTTATGGTTTGATCATTTCATAGGATTAATTAGATCAATTATATTATTGGTAAAATACCCTTTTTTATCATTAAATGTTAATAGTTTTGCCTTGGTCATTTTTATTACATCCAAGTATTTTAAATCCAACATATTTTATTTTATTTTTAAAATATAATGATTAGATTCTATCTATAGGCCCAAATTAAATAAATAAACACCACATGTTACCATATTAGAGCTCCCCTTATATATAAGGCATTAGACTTAGAGAAAGGGACTTCAACCCTATGGGTGCCCAAGATCATGTCACATGTCATGATCCCACATATCTGATCCCTCGAGATGATCATAACATAACATGAAAGTAGGGGAGGTTCTAAGTGAATAATATGATGCTGCATGGAATCATCTCACTTATTCATGCCTATAGGTCAAATGGAAGTATTATAGTGGGGCCATCATTAGGAGAGTACCTAGGATCAAGACAATGTCATGACCTTAGGTATCTAGAGTAATTAGAGCATGGAACAAATATCGAGAGGCCATAAATATTTGAGTAAAAAATATCTTTCCACTTATCGAGATATCATTGCATATGGGTAGTGGAATAGTCAAGGAGGTCCGGACATTCAACACCCCATGAGTTAATAGGAAATTGACATGTGGAAAGACGTTGATAGATGAATGACATGTTATGTCTTCCTTAGTAGTGAATATTAGACATGTGTAATTATCTTCACATGGAAGATACATGAGCTTCCATAAATAGAATTGAGGCCCAAAATTGGCATCTTCATTTCCCATTTTTCTTGTTTAAACCACCAAAACCTAGAAATGGTACTATAAATCCACTTAGACTGGTATAATCATGATTTATTTTGTCTTATAGTGGATAAATATTATTTTAGACATATGTTTTTAGGTAGATTATATTTTGGCATTAAACAAAAAAAATTATCATGGGCATTGGGACTGAGCTAAAGCATAACTAGCAAATGGTCATCTTAATTGGGTATGGCCATGGAATAGATTATGACCAACTAGATAGCTTGAGGAGACCTTAAATTAATACAAAATCCTATAATTTAATTAAAAAATTACTTATCGTTGCCTTATCATGATTTTACTGGGATTGTTCATGTCATTCCATATTTGACCAGAGGCAAACACATCTCATTAATGATTTCTAACCACCATTCAAGTGGTTGGCATCATAAATGTATGGACCAATTGGACTATATGAGACTATTTATCCATTTAAATAATGGTTGGTACATTCAAAATTAGACTTAGAGTATAGGACTTATCCATTTTCTTTCCCTTCTAATTTCTTGCCTTCGTAGTTTAGTTTTTCATTTGATCATGTGTTGAGTCTGTTTGATGGTTTTCTTCAAGTTCTTAGGAACAATGATGAATCTTAGTGTTTTTTTTTCATGAATTTTCTATTATATGTAATATATTTGATTGATATTCATTTCTCGCTCATGTATATGGTGTATTTATTTCACTATTTTATGTAGCTTGTTGATACTCAAACTCTTGCACCATCCATGTGTTCTTATTGTGATATGTTGGCCAAACAAGGACTAATTTATTAAGAGGTTTGTATATTTAATAAAATTATAACCACCCTAATTATAAATTTATTTCATCTTTATTTTCTCATTATTCTTTATCTCTTTTTTCTATTTTTTTAATATATTGATTAATATAGTTTTAGATCATAGTCTGAATTATAGTCAGTTGTTTAAGCTTATCTGGACTACATGTTCATTATTTCACCTTTTCATTTATGAATTATTGAAATAATTATACTATGGATAGGTTCCAATCATTAGTGAGTTAATTTTAAATCCTAAATTAGTTGGTTATTTTAGGCACAATAAAAACCAAACATTTTCTTGCATAAGCCCTAGAAAATACTCTAGGCTATCCCTTTGTATGGAACAAACTCCATCCAACTAAGGTATATGGTATGTCATGACCTAGTAGATAAATAATTCAGGTAAGTTTCTTTCATATCCTTTTTCCTTTTAAAATAGGTAGAAGAGAAGAAAAAGGGATGAATTCTCATCTATTGAGCCTTTTCATTTACCCTCTCTTTCCCCATAGTTGGTGTGGTTGTGCCAAACACACCACCAAAATATTGGCACTAGAAGTAGGGTCTAAATAAATACTCTTTGATATTTATGCTTGAATTTATCTAACATTTTTTAATTCTTTATTATACAAGGAGAGTTTTAGGATTTTAAAATTGGAAAACAAAAGTGTTGTCACAAGGTCCAAGTCAGTTGAGGGTGACTTTGAGCCATTACAACTCTTAGGACATAATAGCACTAAGACTAACAAATATAAATCTAATCCAAAATAAATTCTTACCTAATATCTCACCCACTACCATATTTCCTTTCACTACCACCTTTTATCTCCATAAAAACCTAATAATGGCTAATCTTACCTAGTTAGGAGGAGTTAGTTATCTTATGAACATCCTAGGACTGATCCATGATCTAACCAAAAATCCTAAGAAATTATGCCCAAGATATGTTCTTTATGGTGAGTAAATATTATAAGAACACATACATACCTTCAAAGATGCCTTGATAAAAAAATAGGTCCAACATGAAGACATTGATTTTAGGATGTTACCTTACACTTTAGACAAGTTGGCATATGGCTTGTATCGAGGAATCCTAGATGGATCCATCACCTCTTGGGTTGATATTTCTATTATGTTAAATTAATAATTTAGGATAACAAAATACCCTATGATACTATATCAAAATTTTGAAACTACCCATAGAGATCCGAACAAACCCATTATTGTCTTCAATATTAGGTTTCATAATTTATAAAATATATTAATCACCCCTACGTGTTGACTGAGCCAACTACTATACAAAACATAATTGAGATCCTTAGTATTAATGAATTCCATGATCCTTATAAGTACCCATACATCTCTCACATATTTATCCTTGCCCTATAATGAGGTAGTTAATATTGATTAACATATGGTAATCAAAAGATATGGTACTAGTCCATTACCTTCATTAGGACAACTTGATGCCTATAAATAAATTCCTATGGCCAGTCATACCTTTCTATCAAACACTCTTTTTATGAATCCAATATCATGATATATGTATTAAATTCTAAATCTAGTTTACAATATGATGCCCTTAGACCCCATACCTAAAAACCATCCCTATGTCCACCCAAATCATGTGTTGACACAACCCATGAGATAAAAAATCATTAAAATTGGCTATAATAACATGGTTACAACTCCTTATCCAAGTTAATATATTTCCCTGACAACAACCAATGGGTTATACTTTATATCCTAAATAATGAAAAGACTACTAGAAATACCCACAATACCATGCATCCTATTATCCCTACATATTTAAATACTAATACATTGGTTTTATCCCACTACCTTAATCATGTGTTAACGAAAGTGCCCCTATGAACCCTGAGGTAGTTAATCTAAAATAAATGGTCTAGAGATTGACTAATGATATGATCAAAATATGTATACATGTGCCTTAGAACACCAACCAAGATATGAATAACCCACCCTAGAATTTAAATTTAACCTTGAAAGGGATAGTATATAGTGGAACACTAGGATTAATAATGGGAATGTGCCTTGTCCCATTAACAACACCAATAAAAACCACAATAGTTCTTCCAATTTAGTAAACATGGTTAACCTAGACTTACCCACTTTGTGTATGCTACATAATATAGTAGGCTAGACTAAAATCGAGTGTGATCTATTTTCATTAGCCTTAAACATGTTCCAAAAGGATATGGGAAACCTTAAAATAGTACCTATACTAAAAAATGTCCAACCAAGTGATAATGGAGATAACCCAAGAACTATCATGGTCTCAGAGATCCTTGAATTTCCATTTGAAAGTGATAATGATCCTGAGGATAACCTTGATGACATCCATGCCTTTCAATATTTCCAAAGGGGGAAATTTATTAATTAAGGATTAATTTCCAGAATTTTTTGACTACTTATACTATCCCTAATAAAATTTAGGTTCCCCTCGATGAAAATTCAACTATTAATCCTCCTCCACCAAAAAGACCCACCCCATATTAGCCTAGAAACATTGTTTCACCTCCCAAGGATGATAAACGATTAGAATAAAGAAAACACAAATATAACATTGTATAAGACCTAAATAAAACTAATACAAACATAATAATTTTATATTTTCTTAATATTTCTAGCCATAAAGAATTATTACTAAGAGAATCATTTTCCCCTAGGAGGAATGAAACTAGTATCATTTTTTATTCTCATGCCATTGTTTATAAGGAAAAAATAAAGAATCCTCATTTTATGATAAAAATTATATGTTTTGGATAAAACATACATAATTATTTTATATATTTGAGTGCTTCAGGAAATGTGATGCCTTATGCCATTTTTTAATGGCTGGGACTCACACATGCTAAATATAGTATAAAAGTTGTTTAGTTTGACTAGTTAAAAGTTAAATCATTAGCAAGTTAAATCACATATAGATGTAGTTGGCCTTAAATCATAGATTGTATCAATTAATTGAATTATAAGTGGTGGATATACCAAAGGCATATGGGATACCCCTTAACCTATATTAGTCACAAACACTCAATGGATACATGACCAATGATTTATCTCACATGTGGCTACCATGGAGAGGTATGCCTAATCATATAAAGATTGAGAGGGAACCACATATGTCTCACATGATCACATAATAAAATAAAACCGATGAAATCCTATATTATTAATTTGAATTATGATTCTATGCAATTGAGAAGGAAGCATAAGATTATGGTTTATTATCCATCAACACAATGACTATGCAAGAAGGACCTAAATTTGAAGTGTTGTACTAATTGGAAGAGGAGGATATCCTATGTGCACCATAAATATTTTCACTATAAATTTATGCCCCAAAATTTACATGAGTCTACCTTTTGTAAGTTTGTTAATTATGTCTCCAAGGTGACCAAGGATGTTAGTGAGGTGTCATGTGTGCTAGAATGACAATGACAAAGTGTACTTCAATGAGTTTTAGTGTTCTTACATGATTATCCAATTTTTGACATAGTAAGGTAATTTATGGATGATATTGATGGTATGGACATGTTTCAAATACACTATGAGGTGATATGAGTGCTTGGAATGCTTATAAAAGTGAATACTAGAATTCATTAAAGCAGTCAATTGAGTGTTTATGTTCAAGTAGTCATCTTGGTAGACAAAGCTAAGTAGATAGTTTGATGACATAATATTTAATATGTGTGAAGGTTTTAGGATAATTTTTATATATTTATAGATTCCCCTATGTGATGATGTCATATGGTTCAAATTTTAGGCCATGAGGTTGAGCATAGCAAAAGTTATTAAGGTGCAAAGTTGGCCTTTCAGGTAGAAGTTTACTAAGTTCCTGTACTTAGCCAAATTTGAGATAAGAGATATAAAAAGAGAGTTTAATTGGATCATATATATAATGGTGATAATTTAATATAACTAGATAAGGATCCAATATTGAGCATATGATCTTACAAATATCTAACAATGAGCATCCAATATGACATATGAAGATCCAACGGTGAGTGTGTGATCATGAAATTAGAGATCAATGGTGCATGTTAAGTCATTAAGTCAAAGGATTATTATATTAAATTAAAAACTAATAAGTTCCATAAATGTATTGAATAAATGGTATAGGGTATATAGAAGGAACACAGAGCTGCTAAGTGGCATAATTGTGGGAGCTTAGATCGAATATCAATAGTGAGTGTTGCAAGGTAAAGACCATGTTACTCTTAAAGAGATCGATGGTGCATAATTTTCTAATGTTTATAGGTAGAATGAGATGAGGTCAAAGTGTCTGATGTTTAAAATTTACACAATGACCATTGGAATTTAAATATTCAAATTTATGAGGATAAACCAATCTATAGTTTTTGAGCTATATCTTTTGATCTAGGATGAATTTATTAATGTAATAAAAATAAAAGTTATAAAAGACTAAAAGTTACATCCATATAATAAGTTATAAAGCCTAATTTTTTATAAATTTATGGATATGGATATTCAAAGTTGACTATTTATTTGTTTATGGTGTTACTGTGTATAGAATAATGTTCGAGCAATTTGTGCTTTAGCATAAGAGCGTTTTGGTGAGAGTAATCACCTAAAGATTTCATAAGGGTTATATGGATTGGACCTAGGTATTTTAAAATGATATTTTGTTCTTAATTTGATTGATTTTGTGCTAAATGGGTGAATTGGTCTCCATGAGACCTATAAGGGCTACTAAGGCCTAATTGAAAGGCATAACTACTTAAATGTGACTCATGAATACTATGGCCGACCTATGAGGATGGTATTGAACTATGTGTTATCATGATATATGTATTAAGGGTTAATTCAAGTATTATGGATGACCTATAATTTGATATTCATTAATAATCTATGAAGTTTGGATACCAAGGCAATGGTTTCTAGACTTACATATGGAAGACTTGAGAGAGTAGAGGATAGAGATAAAGGAAAGAGATAAGAGAGAGTGTGATTAGTAGATGGAATAAAGTATAGATCATATTAAGGATGAGTGAATAATATTAGAGTGATCAAAAATGGGTGTTTGGATTCACTTCTTACATGAGCAAGTTTGAGTGTGTGTGAAGAGTTTGATGGATATTTTTTATACATTATTTCTAAAATTAGATTGAAATGCAATCAAAGTTATAGATCTATTTATTTCATAGGTGTTTTATAGGTACTCAACATCTAGAATAAGTTGGTGTTATTCATACTTAGGAGTGGGTGCTCCTTATAAAGTGGGTGATTTAATAAAATATCTCATGTTTGTGATCATCTTATATGACAAGTAGTCCATGTTTTTGTGGGATTGAGAGTGGGTTTTATTCCCTAAGAGGGTTTACTACATATATCTTGTGTTATGTGTGTGATATTACATCATCTTTATTATTCATTATTATGAACATCTTGTATGCTTTATAAATTCTTGTGGTCATTGATTAAGAGTTTGAAATTATTATAATTAAGGTTTTCAATATCTTGCATCACTTATTCACCCTCCCCCCCCTCATAATGATTATACCTCTAATAATTGGTATCAAATTAGGACCTTCATTACAAGTTTAACCACTTAAAGGTGATCTAAGGTACAATATGGTAAGTCAATAGAAGCAGGGTTTCTCTACAAAGCAAGCACCATTATCCAATGGGTCAAATTATGCTTTTTAGAGTACAAGGATGAGGACATGCATCATGTCTCTAGGGTTTAATACTTGGAAATATATCATAGATGGTTATACTACAACATATACTCCTCTAACTAGTGTTGCTAATAAGAATTTGAGTGAGAATAATTCTAAAGTTGTGAATGCTATCATTTATGGTCTATTTAAGGCTGAGATTACCAAAGTAACCCTTTACAAGTATGCCAAGGAAATTTGTGACAAATTTTAGACTATCTTTGAAGGATACTCAAAGGTAAAACTAGCTAAATTATAGACCTGCTGAAGAAAATTTAAAGGTATCAAATTGAAGGAAGAAGATACTATGGCATCCTATCTTTTAAGGGTTGATGAGGTAGTAAAATTATCAAAGGTTTTAGAGTTGTGATTAATGATTCTACTATAGTATATAAGGTATTGAGGACTCTTACACTCAATTTTTATTCTAAAGTTTCTACTATAGAATAAAGTCATGATCTCACTCAGTTAAATATGGATGAACTACATGACATCCTTACTACGTATTAGATGAGAGTCAATGATGATAAAATACCAAAGGATGAAGCAACATTCAAGACATAAATGAAGATAAATAAGAAAATAATTTAAGGTAAGGAAATCAAGTATGATGATATATATGATGATGAACTAATATCTTTATTTATATGTAAATTGAAAATAGGCTTAGGGAAGTATAAGGGTAAACTACCCTTCAAATGTTTTAATTATGGAGAAGTAGGACACTTTGGTAACAAGTTACCTCTAAGAATAAGAATAATGATGATGATGAAGAGCATCATTAAATCCAAGATTAAAGAAAGAAGACATTCAGGTCTGATAAGAGGAAGAAAGGATTTAGAAAGTATGATAATAATAAGTCCATCAAGAAAAATAAGAGTCTCTACACCAATAAAGATTGCAACTCATTAGATGAGATTGAAAATAGTGATTCTGAGTTTGATATTGAAGATAAAGTCATGTATATGGATAAGGAAGGAAGTTTGTCATATCAAAAGAAGTCTACTTAGAGTTATATAGATAGTAAAGAAGATAAGGAGGACTATGAGATTGAATTGAGGAATGTTCATGAAGGACTAAAGATTGAGAAGATGATTAACAAAAGGATGAAGTCTTAAATCAAGGACTATGAAGAGCAATTCAGTGTCTTTGAGTCAAGAACGAATGAAGACACCAAGGATAATGAAGATATATTCAAGCATCTTATTTATAAATTGGAAATCCTATTTACAATCCTGAAATCTAAAGAAGATGAGTGTTCTAGGTATTGGATTGAAAATGAGTCATTGAAAGATGAATTAGAAAATACATCTAGTGAGATGAAATCATAAATGATGTTTCAAAGGAGCTCAAGATATATAGATAATATTATGAATAGTCAAAAGCATGTTAATGATAGAAATGTACTTATTTATAAATAATAATAAAAGAATGTAACTCAAGACAAGATAAAGACCAATGTGAACAAGAACAATTAGACCTTGAATATTAATCATCAGTTAAGGAATGAAGGTGTCAAAAAAATAAGGACAAATTAGATTAGACAACCAAATGCCATGAGGTATGCAAATTTTAATGGTTAATTCTATAATTTTAATCAATTTGGTCATAGGGATAGAGAGTGTAGAAGAATTTTTTAAAATGAGTGGAATCATCATTCAAATATCATGAATAAAGTTGATTGCTTCTATTATTATGACATTGGACACATTTCAAGAATTTTTCCAAATTATGTAAGGAAAGTTGAGTTCACTTCAAGAATAATGGTTTTCTACAACTATGAGAAGATTATTTACATTTCTAGGTTTTGAAAACAAAGTCCATCATGTCAAAATAAGCTCAATCACACTCCTAGTATGTAAGGAAGAAGACTAGTTAACTTATGGAACCCATATATTAAAAGTATGAGTCATGATGAGTCTACAAGTCCAAGTGCTCTATTTTTTTGTATTGGAGAATAATATAAAGGTTGAATAATGCCAAGATATCTCATTGTCTACTCATGTTATGAATTAAGAGATCAAGCTCAAGGAAAATATCAAGATGTTAGTTAAGGCTAGTATTGAGGTGTGTATAGATCTAAGTGTATGTTGATGGTTAAAATTGCACTTGTTTCTAACACCAAAAATGGGAAGTTTCAAGAATGTGGGACTTTGTGACTTGAAATGACCTCCATATTTTTAAGAAGCTGGTCTCTTCTTTATCTTGAGTGTTGGGAGGAAAGGGATAGGAATTTAAATAAAAACACAAATGCAAAGAGAGAAGATCTAACTATGGCGATGTGCCTGAATGTAATTAGACCCTTAATTCTAAGCATAGTGAAACTATATGTAAGATTCAATTACATTAAAGAGTGAACAAGGCATGATCAATGTAAAAGATAGAAATAATAGAAACAGAGGCTCACAATTTAGACTACTTTTGCAATGACATAGAAAATATCAACAAAGGCACAGAACTTAGTCTTCTTATTAATTCTCTAGTCACATAAAAGGCATAGAAACATGCACAGTTACAAAAACATTCCAACTAAATAAAATAGAACAAAGGCAAATGATATTCCTGATCATAGCTCTAAAAGTCAAAAAACTCTTGACAATAGTCTCTCATAGAAAATTCTCTCCCGTCTTCTCCCCTTTTTGGTGATCTCTTCACCCCTCTTTATAGCATTGGATTCAATCCAGATTGACTACGTGTTCTCAATATAACAGCCCAACTAAACTCTAACTAAACTAGAAGTGTCAAACAAAATATATTTCTTAGATTCTGAAACATTCCATCTTCCTACAGTTCATTGGCTAAAATAGATACACAGGACGCTCCCTTCTATCAAATGGAAGAGGAAACTTGGCCACTTTCTTTATTCTACTCAAAAACCTTCTAATTAATCAAGAGGCACCAAAACATGACACTTGGCATGTTCTGCAGCCTTACCAAAGACACACGACACTTTTTGCATTACTTATACTCTTACTATATCTTTGATTAGAAGTGTTCGGTCCTTGATATCTATCACCATCCACTTCTCCAAAACTTAAACAAATTCTATAGAAAATGGGACCCAAAGCACTTCTCATCAAAGCAACTTCAAAAAGGGAACAAGGATAGGTGGTGCTTTCTGTGCATTTTAAACAAGGGACATGTGGTGATCTCTGCTGCCTTTAGCTACCTTTTGAGAAACTTGTGGAAGGTGACATGTGTCTGTCTCTGTGTTTCCCTATCTATACTATAGAAACAATCAGGCCTCATTTTATACTTACACGGATGGTGACACTTGGCTACCTCCACTTGCCTCAGAACAAAAACTTGGGACCCACCACAGTCAAGGAAACAAAGTGAGGATAATTCAGAGGTTGACACATGCTAGCTTCCATTCTTTTTAGCTGGGGATACATGCCATCTTCCATTGCTTTTATAAAATCAAATTGAAACCTTCCATGATTTCCACCTCATTCCCTCCACTTGATCGTGAGTAATCTTGTTGGAAAGAAGCCTTCAAAAAGTATAAGAAACTCGAGATGTGGATGCCGACACTTGTTGCACTCCATTGAGTTACTATGAGACACATGGCACATTCTGCATTACCTATTAAAATTATGAACAGTGTCTCAACTGATGACACTTGGTAGCTTCCACTTGATTTTGACATTTAGACAAACTTGAGACAAAAAGAAATTTGAGCCCGTGCTCTAAGTCAAAAACTCCATCATCTCGAACCAAAGTGTATAGGGACAAAATTTTGGATCGTGCAACTAAAAATTAAAATGAAACGTATAGTATTTTTTACTCTACAATTATTGGCGACCCCAAGGACTTTTGAGTTTGCTCAAAAAGAAACTATAACTCTCACTTGAAAAAAAATCACAACTTCAATAATGCTATTTGATAGGTGGACCACTCATCATCAGATAACCCCTACTTATTTCACAATTCATTGAATGCTAAATCAAGGTTGATAATATCCTTGTGTGAAAAATTTTGTGAAATTTGAATCGTAGCCTTCAATTTGAATTCAAGCTGGGAAATAGGAATAAAAATAACTTCTACTTTAGGTACTGATGAATCATCCCTTAAATCCTAAAAAACTACCTGATCATTCTGCTTGGCCAATAACAAAGGTTTAATTTCATCAATCATTAGCACAGTGTTGTCATCAAGAAATGGAGAAGGAAGACCTAATTGCATTAGATCTTCAATGTGTTGTTTCATTTCACTAATTCCTTATTTAATTACATTGAGAATCTCTCTACAATTGATTGCAGTGGAATTGCAATTGAGAACCTCATTCACTTGCTTAGAAGTGACCATTCTGTCATTAATTCTTGCTGTTGACAATGTTCCATCTGTTGCATCATAAAGCTTTTGTAGCAGCATTTCAGAGTCCAAAACTCTCCTAGAAATAGTAGACAAATTGTCTTCAATGGAATTCTCCACCTTTTCACATAATTTCTATGCATTTAGTAAGAAGGTGAGAGAAGGCCTGAGCTGAATAATCTCTAAAGAGATTCTTTTTCACATTGATTCATAAAGCTCCTTCACCAAATTTAACACTCCTACATTCTTTGGCCTATTAACCAGCTCCATTTTCAATTGTTCTAATCTTTGTTGCTCAGCTTGAAATTGGACTTGTATAGCCGTGGTATTATTTTGTTCATTCAGTAGCTTCTATTGCAATTGAGTAACTTGTAGCAGGTTTTCCTTGCATTTTTCTTGTAATGCTGCTTTTTCTCACCTTAGGGTCATCATTGCATTTTTTACCTACATTAGCCTTAATTTTAGGGAATCATTTTGGGCCTAGATCTCCTAGTGAGTCTAAAGAGAAACAATATCTTGCAACTATTTATTTAGACTCTCTATTTCATTATCTTTTGTATTGATTTCTATGGTCAAACTACTACAGTTTGTCTTCTCTTTGGCTAGATCAGCCTCCATCTTCTGTAGCTTCCTTTATATTTTCAAGTAATATTCAACAATTGTAGAAGTGGATTCAGTTAGTAGCTTGATTTTGTCTTGTGGTCTGAATAAGGACATATCTATGGCCACTGCATTCATTGTGTAGTCTTTTGGCTACATCTACTCACTTGGCTTGATTATATTTGGTGACAAATGAGTCACCATCAGTTGTTACTAAATTGGGTCAAATTGTGACCTTAGATGTGGTGTAGCCAAGGCCTTATTATCCTTGATCCTCTTTTTCTCTCTTCAGGCTTCCCTCACCTTCCTAGCAGCTTTTGCTTGAGTTTGGAAGGTAAAAGGAGAGGCAATGTGCTCACCCACAAAAGGATGACCCTGTGGCAAACCATATGGAATAGCTAATTGTTGGCTATGGGCAATCTAAGGAGGTAGTTTCTTGGTAATAGAGGGAGAAAAGTGAGGCAATGATAAAGCTTGAGTAGGGATAGATGGGGCAAAGTGAGAAATGGGCACAACAGAGGTGGCAGGGGATGTCATCTGGCCAGACAGAATCATCATTCCTATAGGAGAAGAAAGAGATTGAGAAGGAAGAGAAACAATACTTACCTGAGGAGAAACTACAGTACTCTGTAATTGGCATTGTGAGGGTTCTACCCTCTCTTCTGACTCAAGTTGAAACCTCGGCCTTTTGTGTTTCCATGGTGTTTCTTCTTCTGGTTGTGCTTCTTTTTCTTCAACATCTACCACTGTTGTTAGTGGTGCTTATGAAATACTAGGAACCTCAAGGACTGTTTTTAATGGGGAAGATTTTGGTGGTGAAAATACCACACTCTTTTGCTTTTCCATGATGCTAAGAGATTGGGGCCAAATAGTCATAGCGACTGAAGCTACAGTTTGCCCTAAGGCTTGTGATTCATGGCTAGATCCTACTCTGGCTTCTGGATCTATAGCTTGTGTCAGTAAATTTCTTGTGTTAGGGCTAGATACAAGGGATATATGGCACTCATCCTAGAGTTCCTCCCATTTCTCATCCGAGTCCACATTCCCAAAAAAATGAGTTGTCCGACAAATTTTTTGCCTATATTTCTAGTAGGCTTCTATTTTCTCAGTGTCCCAGTCTTTATTCTTTAGTTCCCTTCATAAACTAGAAGTCATTCTAATTTTGGGGCCAAAATACCTTTTCTTAACATAGAAGGTTTCCCATGGTCTATTTTGTTGAAGAGGTAAATCTGTCAATTTAACATAAAACTCAGGAATATCCTCCCTAGGATTTTTCCTATTTTCCCAAAAGGAGTGGCCCTCATGTGCAATTCTAGAAGCAACCCTATTAGTTCTAATCCATGAAGCTAATAAACCATTTGGGTCATTTACCCATTTATCTTCGATTAGAAGGAAACCCAGGGAGGCTAGCTTTCTAAGCAACACAATTTCAGCATCTCTGGCCTCTAGTGTCATGTTGTTTATCATCCATGGGAGGTCATACATTTTCATCTTTGTCTTCCTAGAGCCATATTCATTATCTACTATAGACACCTGCCTGGTGACCTCTAAGAATGCTAACCTAAGAGTCAAAATCTTAGGTAGCAACACTAGTTCCCCACAAAAACCATGGACTCTAATAATTATATGGTGTGATCCAAAAAAGAAATCACAAGGAATTGGGCAAGTGGCCATAAGGTTTGAAACACTTGGAAATAGTTTGTTTATAACTGGTTCTGGACACAGGTGATAAAAAGTAGGGGTAAAAAATAGTTCCCAAAATTCATATTGATCACTAGTTTTTGACAAAATATGTGTCCATGCAAACACAGGAGTGGTCCTTTGTAGACCAAAAATTGGGTCATATATATTAAGATGCATATGTTAGGAAAATATGTCGAAGTTCTGATATAGCATAACGTGAAACAAATAAGAGGAGTACCTGAAAACCCCCTTTGATTTGAATTGTGCAAGTTGTTCCACCATGGATTATGCAATCTACTCATAGAAATCAAGATGATACTCCTAAGTCTTGTCGATAGTTTTCAACCTGAAGAGGATAGCCATTTGTTCTCCATAGATGGTCATATCATCTTTCATTCCAAAAATGAAAGCCATCATAGACAGTGCATCTTGGCTAGCTTATGCAAATTGGGCTCTTACTGCAGGTAGTGTCGGCACAGTAGTATCATCATCACCTAATTGCAATTCAAATCTTAAGAACATCAACTGAGTATTGATGTTTGCCCATTTTTTTTCCATTTTAGCCATAGTGGGAAACAAAGTTGTCTTATCATGATATAAGGCCAACATTTCTCTAATATCCTTCAGTGTAATTTGCATCGTGAATGGACCCTATTGTATGGTGTTTGAGGGTGCATGGAACAAGTTGGCACAAAGTTTAACCAAATCAGGGCATGGATGCACACCTAGGACAATGAATTGTGCTAGTTGTGAAGTCCATATCCTCATTGCAAATGTCTCATATTTTCCCACCTTGGCCCTCTTAAGACACCTTTGATGTGCCCCTTATCTGAGAGTTTTTCTACTAGTTCTTTGAAGAATTGGGTCCATGACTCCATCTACATAATCTTTTATCTTTGCTAGGTTACTTGCTTGACCAACTTCAGGGACTCTGGTATGTGGGTAGGTCATTAATGGTTGCATGAGGACTGAAGCATATGACTTTCTCATAAGAAACTTATCAAGGGATTCATAAATCCCAGCTCTTTGTTGTGAAAACTTTGCTCCCTCCATATCTATACCTATTCTGTGATAACCGGTATGAACTTTTGCAAAATAGAAAGCACTTTCGCTTAAATAGGTTTACTAAGAACTAAAAATGCAAGTAGCAAGAATTTTCTCACAGATGCAAGAATGTTTGAAACATTTTAAGCTTTAACTCTTGCTATGAGGTATTTATTGACCCATCAAGTCTCAAAATGGCATTAAACTCAGATAAACATTAGCAAATCTTACTCAATCTTCATGTGATAGTGAGATAGACACATTGTGCAAGTGGCTGTGCAAGGTACTTTGGGGAATTTTAAAGATTTGGGAGATATTAAATGTGTCAAGAATTTTGAAAATTTTGAAAAAGGCTCTGAGCTGTGGCTACGTGTTAAAAGAACACTTATTTTAAAGAAAGAGTGGGAAAGAAAAAATGGAAAAAAAAAGCAACTGAGAAAGGGAAACTATCTAACTATAATACATTAGAGACCCAAGTTAACTAAAATGCTTCAAGTAGATCCCATTCATAGGAATCTCTTTAGGTTCTCCTTCCATCATTTCTAGCTCAAATAAATTCTTCTATTTACATGGATAAATTTTAAATGGGCCAGTCCATAATGCTTCAAATTTAGTATGTTGACCCAGCTTGGCAGCTCTTGCATCCCATTTCAAAACAATTGAGCCTACTTCAAAATGAGGATTTGAAGTCCTTTTATCAAAGAAATCCTTAATTTTTTTTTGATGATTAATTAATGAATCATGTGCTGCATCCCTCTTTTCTTGAACTTCCAAAAGTTTGGCAAGTCTAACTGGCATAGGGCCATTTTCTTCAATTTTAATCTGTTTTATCAGTTGGAGAGCAAGAATTGCCAAGCTTAGAGGTATTATGGTAGGCTTGCCATAGACCAGTTCATATGGGGACATTTTCATCAACTACTTAGGTGTAATTCTATCAGCCTATAGTGCTATATTCAGTACTTTATGCCATTCTCTGTGATGATCAGCCCCTATTCTCTTGATGAGTCTAATCAAGTTCTTATTAGTTGATTTAGCCAAACCATTACCCTGAGGATAATAATTATAAGAAGTTTTCAGATATATTCCATGCTTTAATGCAAAATCAGATACTTTAGACCCTAAAAATCCTTTAGCATTATCTAAAATTATGGTGTGAGGAGCCCCAAAGCGAGTAGTGATACTCCCTAGAAAGTCTAGGATCATATTTTTTGTTGCTTCATTAAGTGGCACTACCTCAGTCCATCTAGTGAAATAATCTGTGGTAGTTAATATCCATTTGTGACCCATACTAGACACTAGATTTATCATTCCAATGAAATCAAGACCCCATTGAGCAAAAGGTTCATCCATAATTATAGGACTAAGGAGCATTGTTGCATTCCTTCTCATCCCCATATAATATTGATAGGATTGACATTTTTTAACCAAATGATAACAATCTATAAATAAATTAGGCCAAAAATAACCTACCTCACTTATCTTTATAGTTGTGATCTTTGCATAAAAATGTCCACATGATACTCCATGATGCATTCCATGTAGTATTTTCTTAGCCTCAACCTTTTCTACACATCTTAACAATTTGCCATCATAATTTCTTCTGAAAAGAACCTATTTAATTAAAACAAAATGAACTCCTTGTATCCTATAGTATCTTCTCCTATTTTGAGGAAGTTCTCTTGGGTAATCCCATATTTCATAAAATGAATCTTGCTTGTGACCCAAGATTCTTGATCAACCTCTTGTATCCTTAATACAATTTCCCTTTCTTCTTTTGAATTTGTCTCTTTAGGTATCATCTTTTCAAGCTCTTGAGTCATATATTGGCACAAACCCCTACCTCTGACTAACTTAGTGGGTTTGACCTCTACATCATATTCAAGGATCTTGGTTATCCAATTAGCTCTTTTTTCATTAATTTCTCCCTCCATGATGTATTCTATCACACTTGGGGGAGCTACAAGTATCAGAATTTTTCTTCCTGATACCATATGCCTAAATTTATTGATGGATTTTACCATAACATATTCTTGTTTCTCTACAAAGTTGTATCTAGTTTCATACTCCTTGAGAGTTCTTGAGAAAAAGGCTATTGGGTGCTCTCCCTCCTGTCTATCATCCTTTTGTGTTAAGACACTAGCAATACTTAACTCTCCTCCATAGACATACATTACAAAAGGCTTATAAAAATCTGGGTTTCTAAGTACTAGGGCTATTGAGATAGCCTTCTTGACCTCTTCAAAGGCTTTCCTTCCTTCTATAGTCAACTTGAAAATCAGGTCTTTCTTTAACAAGAGTGTCACTAGTCTTACTAAGCCTGCAAAATTGGCTATGAACCTACTGACAAAATTAATCTTCCCCAAAAAGGACTGAACTGCCTTTTTATTTACTAGAAGAGGTAGGTTCATTATAGTTTCGACTCTTTTAGGATCTATGGAAACTCCTTATTTATATACTATATGTCCCAATAATTTTCCTTGAGGTGCAACAAAGATGCATTTCTTAAGATTCAATGATATTCCAAATTCCTGACATTTCTTAAAAATAGATTCTAAATGATCAACAACATTTTTAAAAAAAATAATAAGATCATCTAGATAAATCAAGATGATTTTATTTATAAGTTCCCCAAATTCTACATCCATAGCTCTTTGGAAATTGGCTCCTATATTTGATAGGCCAAATGGCATCTTAGTGTATGCAAATGTTCCCCATTTGGTAGTGAAAGCAATTTTGTATTGGTCTTTATCAGCCAACCAAATCTGATTGTATCCAGAGAAACCATCTAGCAAATAAAATCTCTCTGATGTAGCCACAATTTGTATAATTTATTCCATGGAGGGCAAGGGATAGTGATCTTTCAGAGATTCTCTATTTAAATCTCTAAAATCTACACAAAGTCTTATATCTCCATTCTTTTTCCTAACTGGTACTAGATTTGATACCCAGGTTGAGTGTTTGATTGGAAAAATTATTTTAGAATCTAAAAGTTTCTGCAACTCATCTACCATTAGAGGCTCAATCCTTGGATTCACTAGCCTCTATTTCTGTCTGATGGGCTTAAATCTTTCAGTCAGTTCTATTATGTGTTGAATAATGTCTCTATTGTATCCATGAAGGTCTTCATAGCTCTAGGCTATGACTCTATCATATTTTTTGCACAATTCAATTAGTCTTTCCTTTTCTACTTGAGTTACAAAATTTCTAACTTTTAATTTTATCCCTTCACTCACCTCAATTTTAGAATAATCTGCTTTGTCTACCTAGAACCTTTTCTTCTCCAGGCTTACATCTTCTGGATCAAATAAGTTTTCTAAGGTGATCAAGCCTTTAGGAAGTTTATTAGTCTTCAATTGTATAACTTGATCTCCATATGCTTCTTCAATTTTGGTTTGCAATTGATCAGCAAACTCATCTGATTATTGTAAGAATGACAATACCTGAGAATCATTTTCAAATACTTGCCAATTCTCATCATTGTTTGGAATAGTTGGCCTCACTATAACTTTTACTAACTCATTGTTTATTAATAGGCTAGTTGTTGGATCAAACTGTGAGCCAATCTGGGCCATCCTATCAGCTTCAAAATTTTGAATCCTAGGGACTACTTCAATATTGAAGGCTTCAATATCTTCTATTAAGTCCCAAATCCTATGTCTGTAGGATCTCATCCTTACATTTTTGGCTATTGCCTTTTCTCTAATTTGCTTTACTACTAATTTTGAATCTCCTTTTATTATTAGATTCTTTATTCCCTTTTTCTTGGCTAACATTAGCCCATGTACTAACGATTCATACTCAACATAATTATTAGTAAAAGCAAATTGGAAATGGATAGCCCTTAAAAAAAATTCACTATTTGGATCAGTAAGACAAATTCCTTCTCCAGCACCATTTTTACTTCTAGCCCCATCAAAATTTAAGGTCCAAATTTTTGAATCTTTTTCAGATTCTTGAGTAGTTGGTGCCTCTTCTCTTAAAACATTTGGGATTTCATGGTCCTCATCAAAAATGACATAAGTGCCCAAATTAGTAGAGTCATAATTCCCATATGGGTCACTATGGATCATAACTAACAAATGGTTATTTTCTTCTTCTTGATCATGCTCAGTCTAGTCGCCTAACTCTTCAACAAAAACCATTTCTTCCTTATTTAACATAGCATGGTCTACCTCTAATTTTGATGTTGGTTCATTGGTGATATGATCCTTTGATAGTGGTTCAGATAAAAATTTCATCTTTGAACCATATTTGGTTCTTAGAATGAGGTGAGACCAATCAAGAGACATATATCCTCCTATCTTGGTTATAAAGTCTCTTGATAAGCATAAACCAAAAATAGGAGGTATATCTATGACTACTATATCTTGAATAACAAATATATTGGGACAAGTATATAATTTTAATGGGAGTTGTCTAATTCTCCCTATTGTTTGCACTAATTTGCCATTTATTTGCATAACTCCTTTAGTGAGTGGCTCATACTTTATCTTTAAAGCATTTGTTATTGCCTTTGGCATTACTGTACTACTAGCCCCTAAATCTATCATTGCATTATGTATCAGCTTCTTGCCAACTATCAAAGTCAAATAAAAAGGATCTGGTTTTTTTTTTGCTTACCTCTGGTGGATTGTTCACTAGGGTTGTTGTCTACAGATGAACTGTGTTCTTGAGCTTTTCTTTTTTAGCAAATATTTCTTTGATCTCATTATGTTTGGGCATTGCTTGGCCTTGTAGAACTTCTTGTAATAGTTTCTTTTGTTCAGGGATAGTTAATATGTCCCATATTGATACTTTTGTTGGAGTCCTCTTTAATTGATCTACCACATTCATCGGTCCCAGGGTTTGGGTTCTTGGAAAGTAAGGATACCTTGCTTTTTATTAAACTTGACCAAGAACTACTTGATTCAGCACTGGTTGTGGCACTTCTTATCTAGCAGCTATGCTTCTTTGACTTTGAAATGGAGGGCTCTCCATAACTTGATTATTTGCAAATTTAGGTTGTTCCACCATTCTTCTCTTTGATCTAGTATAGTAGTCTGATTGCACCACTGGTTTCTTGGAAGTAGAAGCTTCATTCAAGAATACTAATTCTTCATCTTCAACCCATGAGAACAAAGCATGTTTCGAGGCTATTTCTTCCTCTTTTTATAAAGACATCCCTTGCATCTGAGCCATTAGGACTAAATTTTACATACCAGGAGATTGGTAGGCTTGATTGTCACTAGTACTTGCAAATTGTCTATCCATTCTTCTTTGCTCTAGTAATTTTTGTTGTATATTACCCATGGGACAATCTCTAAGAGTATGAGCATTATTACAAGGGAAACACTAGGCATTGGTGCTATCTACATAATTATTTTTCCCTTGAACAATCTCCCTATTCGAATTGGGGGGAATAGTTTGTGAGGGTGTAGGGATTGCAACTAATTGGCTTGCTAGATGAGGATTATTTTGCCTTTGAGGACCCTGATATTGGTTTGGCTGTGATAAAAATATATTTCCTTGGTAGCCTTGATATTGGGGTCTAGGGTAAAGATTCTGTTGTCTCTTTATGTTAATCAACTCATTAGAAAATGTCCTTAAGATATTCTTGATATCATCCATCTTAGATGACTGTGAAAGGACAAGTTCTTTAGCAGGTGATTGAGGATATTTGTACATAGACATAGGTGGGGATATGGAATTAGAGGATTCTTGAGGCAATGGTAAGGTAATCTCTGGAAACATCAACATAGGAGGCCTTGGGGGCAACTTTCCAGCATCTATCAAATTATTCTCAGCTCTGACTGCATAGTCATAAGCCTTTAGCAGAGTTTGACCTCCAAGTGACTGAATCATAATATATATATATCTAAATTTAAAGCCTTAAGATAAAATGCTATAGCCATACCTGGTAATGGTCTAGCTATAGCAGGAATCCTTTCCCAAGTCTTTTGAAATCTAGAATTGAAGTCAGTCATTGCTTCTTGTGGTGCTCTTTAAATAGTAATTAATTATTGCAATAGAGAAGACTTATCACCTTTTTCTTCAAATATTTCAAAGAAAAGATCTCCAATTTGATCCCATGTATATATTGTGTTTGGGGTCAAATATCTATACCATTCTAGGGCCTTTTATTTAAAAGAAGTTGCTAACAATCTTATGGCAACATTCTGTTGTGTGACAACATGTATGGCACAGACATTAGACACATCTTACAAACATTCTTCAAGTGTTTTAAAATCTTGCCCACTAAATTTGGGTAGAGCTTTCAAGGCATTTAGTGGGATAGGATCCCAAGTGGCTGGTGGTATTGGGAGAATCAAAGGACTGCCAATGTTTCAACTTGCATAATTTATTGGGGGTATAGGAGCTCCCATATTTACTCTTGGTATTATTATAAACTAATTTACTCTTTTTCTTAGACTAGTCACCAAAGGTGGTAAAAAAATACCTAGATTTATAGCAGATTGAGATCTGGTTATTTGTCCACAACTCTGACTCCTTGTAGCTCTCTAGTTCATATGGTCTTGAAAGAAACTTCAAGATACAGTCCCATCGAGCATGCAAAAAATTATTGATGGTTAAAAATGTGCTTGTTTCTAACACCAAAAATGGGAAGTTTCAAGAATGTGGGACTTTTTGACTTGAAACGACCTCCATATTTTTAAGAAGCTGGTCTCTTCTTTATCTCGAGTGTTGGGAGGAAAGGGATAGGAATTTAAAAAGAAACACAAATGCAAAGAAATAAAATCTAACTATGGCAATGCACTTAAATGTAATTTGACCCTTAATTCTAAGCACAGTGAAACTATATATAATATTTAATTACATTAAAGAGTGAACAAGGCATGATCAATGTAAAAGGTAGAAATAATAGAAACAGAGGCTCACAATTTAGACTGCTTTTGCAATGACATAAAAAATATCAACAAAGGCACATAAAAAATATCAACAAAGGCACATAACTCAGTCTTTTTATTAATTCTCTAGTCACATAAAAAGCATAGAAACATGCATAGTTACATAAATTTTCTAACTAAATAAAATAGAACAAAGGCAAATGATATTCCTGATCACAACTCTAAAAGTCTAAAAACTCTTGACAATAGTCTCTCACAGAAAATTGTCTCCCATCTTCTCCCCTTTTTGGTGATCTTTGTACCCCTCTTTATAGCATTGGATTCACTCTAGATTATCTATGTGTTCTCAATCTAATAGCCCAACTAAACTCTAACTAAACTGAAAGTGTCGAACAGAAGATATTTCTTAGATTCTGAAACATTCCATCTTCCTGTAGTTCATTAGCTAAAACAGATACACATGACGCTCCCTTCTATCAAACAGAAGAGGAAAATTGGCCACTTTCTTTATTCTAATTGAAAACCTTCTTATTATTTAGGAGGCACCAGAAAATGACACTTGGCATGTTCCGTAGCCTTACCGAAGACACACGGCACTTTCCACATTACCTATACTCTTACTGTATCTTCACTTAAAAGTGTTCAGTCCTTGACATCTATCACCATCCGCTTCTCCAAAACTTAAAAAAAAATGTATATAAAATGGGACCCAAAGCACTTCTCATCTGAGAAACTTCAAAAAGGGAACATGGAAAGGTGGCACTTTCCACACATTTTAAACAAGGGACACATGGTGATCTTCATTGCCTTTAGCTACCTTTTGAGAAACTTGTGGAAGGTGACATGTGTCCGTCTCTACATTACCCTATTTATAATATATAAACAATTGGGCCTCATTTCATACTTACATGGATGGTGACACTTGGCCACTTCTACTTGCCTCAGAACAAAAACTTGGGACCCACCATAGTCAAGGAAACAAAGTGAGGATAATTCAGAGGTTGACACATGGTGGCTTCCATTCTCTTCAGCTAGGGATACGTGGCATCTTTCATTGCTTTTATAAAATCAAATTGAAACCTTCTATGATTGCCACCAGGTGCCCTCTACTTGATCCTGAGAAAGCTTGTTGGAAATAATCCTTTGAAAAGTATAATAAACTCGAGACGCAGATGCTGACACTTGTTGTGCTCCGCTGAGTTACTATGGGACACATGGCACATTTTGCATCACCTATTGAAATTATGAAAAGTGTCTCAGTCGATGACACTTGGTAGCTTCCACTCAATTTTGACACTTAGACAAAATTGAGACAAAAAGAAATTTGAGCCCACACTCTGAGTCAAAAACTCCATCATCTCGAACCAAAGTGTACAGGGACAAAATTTTGGATCGTGCGACTAAAAATCAAAATGAAATGTAGAGTATTTTTTACTCTACAGTGTGCATATTGCTATCATTAAACAAGTTTCATATAAAGAACATCAGTTGTTAATGACTAGTGATGAGGTTCTTTATTCAAATTAAAATGTATGTCATGAATTTATGTTATCTCCATATGTTATCAATCCATTCTTAGAAGAAAAGGAGAATATTGTTGTGGATGAGGATGTTGATTCTATTAAACCTAATAAGAATAAGAAGAAGAAGAAGAACTATTAGTATCAGATGACCAAAGAGGAGAAGGACTATGAGAAGTTGTGGGAAACTCCTGGTTTCACATTATGTTAGGACATTATGGGTTAGGGTGTCTCTATGTAATATTCAAGGAGACACTTGATATAAATAAGAATCATGGTAATACTAGTTGAGTTTTAGTTGATGTTACAAGACAAGAAAAGTCATAAAAAGATGTGTTTGTTTATTGTGGAAAGACATGATAAGATATCTTTAGAAATAATGATCCTAAAGTCAAAGTTTTGATCAAATATGAAGGATGGTCTAGTTGGTCAATATGGTGAATAATGAAGCTACGTATATAAGGTTTGTAAGTAGGAAATCAAAGTTTCTATTTGTTTGGTCAAATATGATGAGTTGTCAATATATTATATTTCATATAAAGGTATGTTGTGTTGTTCCCAAAATCCATCACTTATTTTTGTGGACAATGTGCTGATCATTTTGGTCTTGCAGACCAAAATGGTCTCTTTCTTTCTTTCAAAATGTTCTAAGCAGTTAAGTTTTTCAAAAATTCAAGCCTTTTCAGTTAAGTAAGTCGTAGGTTCAACAGGTGGGCTTTCTTCAAAGGAAGTTTAAAACACTTAAGGCTTTTTCTTAGTGTTTTGAGGATGATTCAACACCAAAGTTCAATCAAAAGACTTAACAGTGAGATTCAAACAATTACAATGAACCACTTTGAACCATTGAACCATTGAACCCTACTTCTACAAGGTTCAAAGGTTCAATGAGTTCAAAGGTTCAATGACTTTGAAAAACTTAAAGAAAAGAAGGCTTCGAAGAGTGAAGATTGAATTGTTGAACTGTTGAACCTTGAACTGAAATGGTTCAAAGGTTCAAAGGTTCAATGAGTTCCATAATTTCGATGGAATTAGAGAATCAAAGGATTCAAACTATTAGAATGAACCGTTGAACCTTGAACCAAAATGGTTCAAAGGTTTAAAGATTCAAAGGGTTCAAAGAGTTCAAAGTTCAAAAGGAAGCTTTAAGTGAATGAAGGAAGTGGAAGATTATAAGAAGAATTTCAACCAAATAGTTTAAAGAAATGGTTCAACCAAAGAAGAAAAATAAAGTGAACGTGGCCCTTCACAAAACATTGAACCTTTAAACCATTGAACCTTTGAACCAAAAGAGTTCAAGGTTCAAGGTTCAAAGAGGTTAAAAGCGACCAGTGACGTCCCTGTAGATGTCAATTTTAGGGTGATGTAATAACCATTGATTTTTAAAAGACCTAAGAATAAACTCAGTGACCAGCCTAGAAAGGAGCTGAAGGAGCCAATAGAAAGTGAGAAGATTACCCCGAGAGCTCAGATCACTGAGAAGATACAAAACATGGCAAGGAAAGAGGGAATGACTGTAGGAAATTTATAAATATTTGTAGAAGAGTTATTCTAGTAGGTGGAACAGTCTACTAGGTGGACATCAGAGAACACAAACATTCAATGGTGTGGCCTATTTTTTTGCATTAAGTAAAGGTGAATAGATAGCCATGTAAGGGTCATAAAGAAGACCAAACAACCCATTCTTAGGAGGAGACATTTGAGATGATTCAGAATGCCAAATTCAAGGCCGATGACCTATTTTAGCATGGCCCTTTCACACATATTCAATACATTCAATTTAGCATGGGCCATTTTCATGAAAACAAGAGCCCAAGTCTTTCTTGTGATGTTATATATTGTAATATCTCATTTTTATATGGGAAGATCTATCTATTCTTAGAAGCAAAACTCTACCCAAATTGAAAGGCATTCCTAAGACTTTGAGCTGAGATTCTTAATCATATTTTATCAAGTGAATGAAAAAGCAAGTGACCTTTCAGACTTTGTGTTGAAATAGCTTGTGTTATCTAGGAAATTGGTCTTATGTCTTTTTTCCTAAATACAGTCTTTTCCATTTAATCAAATAAGCAGAACTAGTGGAAATAACCTAGAAGGTGTCCTGAAGCTGACTTTGGCAGACTTTGTGCTACCATAATTGTCTTTAGTTTGTTGTGTGTTTTATGTTTTACTACAAAGGATATTGGAGAGACTTTGAGCTATGTTTATCCTTTATAATATTTTACTCTATTGTAGTTGAAGTGGAGAATTTTTGCTACACTTCATTCTACTATGTTACTTTGTCCTAAATCAGTGGGAGAAGCAATGAAAGACTTTGTTCTTTCATGGGTTTCTTGTGGTTACAGTTACTACCCAAGAAGAATTCCTACTATTTGCTGAATATCATTTTTGAAATAAGAGAAGTGCCTTCAGTAATTCCACCAAAATTCTCCTCTAGTTTTTGAACATCATCTCTAAGAAAAGAGAGATAGATAGTATTATTTCATCCCTGAGTGTATTTTCAGTTTATATTAGTATATATTAGTTTATAGGAAACCTCCCCTTGATAAGAGGAGAGATTTATCTCCTTATGATGTGGTAGACCTACACATTTTATGATTAAATCTCCTTATGCTATGGTTGATATACCCATTTTACCATCAGTTAGTTGATGACAAAATATTCACCAAATAATTTTTGGTGACTCTGTTGGAGAAGAACAAGTAGTTTGAAGCCTCAAGCTTCAAATTGAAGTAGTTACAGTTCTTTCACATTTACATTTCACACTGTAGCTGATCCACCGTATATGAGAAGATAGAGAGCTCGAGGTATTGTTGACCTTGTATTTGAGTTGGTATAGCTGAGTAATTTTGATCTTTTTCCTCCACCATTTCACCTTTATTGAATTAGGAGTTTTCCTCCTACCAACGTCAGGTCCCCAATACCAAGCAAAGCTTCTCTTTCCTCTACCAGCAGAGCTTTATCCATACATATCCCACAAAGATTTATTATCCCTCCTTGCAATAGCCATATCATGGTAGCTCAAGGCCCCTGGGGTAATACTTTTTATCCTCTGAATCTAACCCCATATCTACATGAGCTACCTCGTAGTTCAAGAAAAAAAATTCCCAAGTTCTATGGTGATGGGAAGGTTTATCTTGATGAACATATTGTAGCCTTTTTCATAGCTTGTGGTGTGATAAGCATTGAATATGAAGACAATGCAATCAGACTATTTGTAGAAACATTGCAAAAGGCTACTACAAACAAGTTTTATCATCTACAAGCATAAACAATGACTGACTGGAATACTCTCAAGGCCAAATTTGAGGCTAGATTTAAACCTGTAGAAGATGCACATGCCCTATTAGCCTAGCTTACACAAATGAAGAAGGAGCCTCATGAACCCATGAGAGACTTCATTGCTAAATTTGATAAGCTGAGGAATAGGATTTCCATAATTACTTAGCCAACACCTAAGAATCTCAAATGCTTCTTCATCAATTCTCAACTTTTTGAAGTGAGTTTCCTATTGAGGTGAGCTGACCACATAGACCTTGCTACAGCCCAAATTTTGGCCACTGAGCTTGAATATGATCTTATCTTGGTAGGAAAGATAAGAAGAGATCTTAATAGAAGTAAATCTTCATCTTATAAATATTCTTCTATAGGCACCACTGATCCTATAGTGCAAAAGCTAGAAAATGAATTACTAGCTCTAAAAAATAAAATGGCACAAGGGATGTCTTTTCCTCCTTCTTGTCAGGATATACCAAGGAGGACTTTTCCCAACTAGTTGTATTAGGGTAATGCTACCAAAAATCTAGGGAAACCAAATCACCTTCCTCTCCCACCAGGGAAGCTTACCATTAAAGCATCACCAGCTAACTCAGCAGTTGGTTATCGTGAAACTAAATTTGAATTTCTCCAACCGAAGTTGAACCAAGAAGATGACACTAATATCTTTTTAGAATGTGAATAAGAATTAGCTGGCAACTCCAACATTGGTTTCCTAAATTACTAGGATGAAATGAGAAGTAAAGGAGAAGTGTTTGATGGATTATACGCTATATTTACTAGGTCTTAGAACTAGTCAAGTCAATAAGCTGATAAGGGAAAAATAGGGGAAGAATCTCGACCAGCAATTTCAATTGTTAAATGAGGAGCTTCTCTGCCTTTCCAATCAAAGGACTCGGTGAGCACTAAAAAGGTAAGTACCTCAAATATTCTTTCACCTTCTGCTTCAAATTTGTAGACCAATCTTACACCTAGTAAAAACTAGATTGATGGACTACCTTCCTCTATTTTGAATTCATTTCAATCATTTGACATAATTAACCATGTTAAGAAGACCAAAATTCAAATGTCTAAATTTGAATTCTTGCAATCCAGCCCTGAGCAGTTGGATAGGGTAGTTCAATGCGTCAAGAATAAAACTATCCCTGTAGGACAAAAAATTTCTAAAGTAACCCTTATTCCCCCAAAGAACACACCTACCCAAAATAATTTTTTGATTACTCCTCTAGCCACCCCTGGGAAGATAGAACCATTTTATGTCTCCCTATTGATAAATGGTCATCAACTAAATAATTGCATAATAGACTCTAGTGCATCTGACAGTGTCATGCCTGCCAAGGTGGTAGACTCTCTTGGTCTCATGCTGACTAATACCTTTAAAAAATGTTTCTCTATGGAAAACAAGCAAGTGCCTCTACTGGGACAAATCAAAGGTGCTCAATTTGCATTTGTGGCCTTCCCAGATAAGAGAATCAAAATGACAGTCTTGGTGTCCAATGTCATAGCCTCCTATGGCATTCTTTTTGAGAAATTTTTTTACAAGGATGTTGGTAGAGAACTAAGCATAGACCTATCTAAGGTGAGGATCCCTATCAAGGGCATCATGCAAAGTCTACTTCTTGAGAAGGAATCAAAGTACATATTCACTCAAACTTCAGCCCCTGAAGCTCAAATTTTGTTTGAGTCTTTAGGCATGGGTAATTACTTTTTGTCTATTGAAGATGTTCCTATTTCAGTAGACAAAATATCTATAAGTGACAATCCAAAAAATTTAGATGAAACATCAAAAAAATTGGTAGGCCATAGTACACATGAAAAAGGATCTTCCTTTCCTGATGAAGAGAAATCTAAAAGAAGATCAAATTCTCATGAGGTATGGATTCTAGAATTCGATGGCAGTAATGCTTCAACTGGTTCTAGAGTTGGAGTAGTTTTGATATCTCCTCAAGGAGATATTTTCCCCTATGCATATAATTTGTAGTTTAGCAACACTAACAACACTACTGAGTATGAATCACTATTGCTCAAATTAAAGGCCACTCAAGATAAAGGTGTTAAACTTTTTCATGCCAAAGGAGACGTTAAATTGGTTGTTTGTCAGGTGAGGAACCTGTATCAAACTAAGAATGAGATATTGTGACATTATCACAATCTGGTGTGGGACTACATTGAAAGGTTTGATGCTTTTAGTATTTTTGTCGTGCTTAGAGAATTCAATAGTCGAGAAGATTCATTGGCCATTTCTATAACTCTCTTGGTTCCTCAACAAGATTTCAAAGAAGATAGACACACTATCGAGTTGGTCTTTCTACCAAGCGTACCTGATAATGCCAACCATTAGTAGGTGTCTAATGGTGACAACCAAATCATTGTTTTTTTGGAATAAATGGAGAACTTTGAGAAGCTTCATTTTGAAGGCAGTGAATCTCAACCATGGGAATCAGCTCCCAAAACCAATTTAAAACCTAGTGAAGAGTTCCTTTAGCTCAAAGGGAATAAAATTCTCAAAGGATTAGTTTCTCTTGAGAAGTTTTTGACAAGAATGATAGGTTTATCAAGGAACAACAAATAGATTCAAAATCCTCCAAGGATTTTGATCAAATAAATTTGAGCACAAAAGAAAATCCCAAAATGGTCAACATCGAGAATTGGTGCACTCCTGATGAAAAAATTAAATTCATTACATTGCTTCGCCATTACATTGATGTTTTGGCATACTCTTATGATGATCTAAAACCTCTCAGACTTGAAGAAATCTAGCACAAAATTATTCTTAAGATTAAGTCTTTGCCTCACAAGCAGAAGCAAAGGCGATACAACCCCAGGATATTAGGCATGATTCTTTCTAAGATACAAAAAATACTGAATGCAAGAATTATTTTCCCAATCCATCATTCCATCTAGATTATGAACATAGTCCCTGTGAGAAAGAAGAATGGAGAAATTTGCCTATGTGTTGATTTCAAAAATCTAAATCAGTCATCTTTAAAAGACAATTATCCCCTACCCATCATGGATCAACTACTTTACACAGTGACTAGCGCAAAGATGTTATCAATGCTAGATGGTTTTTTGAGATATAATCAAGTGGAAGTTAGTGAAGCAGACCAACATAAGACTACTTTCAAAACACCTTGGGGAACCTTTGCATATTGTAGAATGCCTTTTGGCTTAATCAATACTAGTGCCACCTTCTAAAGAGTGATGGATCTTTATTTTAGAAATGAAATGGGTAAATTCATTATGGTATACCTTGATGACTTAATAGTCTTTTATAAGCATCATCCTAATCATGTGCATCATCTACAACAAGTGATAGAGTGATGTAGGTGGAATGGTATTTTTATTAATCCCAAGAAATCAATTTTTGGGGTTATTGAAGGGAAACTTCTTAGTCACACTGTGTCTTAAAAAGGCATCAAGATCGACCCAAAAAGGGTCAAATCCATTCAAGACCTTTCTCTTCCTACCAGTAAGACTGTAGTTCACTCTTTCTTTGGAAAGGTGAACTTTTTGTGAAGGTTCATTCCTGAATTCATAGAAAAAACTCACCACATTATCAACATGATGAAGGGTAAAGCTACTTTTAGCTGGATTGAAGAAGGCAAGTTAGCATTTCAAGACATTAAGGAAGCTATTTCCCATCCCCTAATCCTAGTTTGTCCTGATTACACCAAAGACTTCATGATGTGATGCTATGCTTTAGAACACACACTTTCAGCCATTTTGGTTCAACAAAACAAAGGTGTGGAATCTCCCATATCCTTTACAATTTATCCCCTTAAATCTCATGAGTTGAAGTACTCAAACATGGAGAAGCATGCTTACACTGTGGTAAAGTCAGTAAAGCACTTTCATTTTTGCATCTTAAACTCACACACTATTGCTTTGGTCCTTTATACAATAGTAAAGTCCATATTAACTCAACAAGAGTTTGGAACTAAAAGGGGCAATTGAATTGCTACAATCTAGGAGTTTGATCTAGTTATCAAACTAATAAAACTTATGCAGGGAAAGGGTCTCTGCCAATTAATTGCTAATAACATACTAGAAGTAGAGCATGAAGAAACAAAAGTTGAAGACATGCCAATAGTTCTCTTTGTCACCACTATGAATGAGTGGTATTCAAATATTACTTGTTTCCTTAATTATGGTGAGTGTCCTGCTCACCTATCTCATAAAGAAAAGAGAACTATTAAGTTGAAATCTACCAACTTTGTCTTATAGGAAAATGGTCTATATAAGAGAAACCTTGATGGGGTATTCCTTTGTTGCATGGATAAAGTGCAACATAACCAACTTTTGGAGTCTTTCCACAATTTGGATTATGGAGGACATTTTTCTGTGCCTAAGACTACCCATAAGATTTTGTGAGCTAGGTACTATTGGCCTACTCTATTTCAATATTCATATGCTTGGGTGCATAGATGAAAGCTATGTCAATAGTTTGTTAGCAAACCCAAGTTGGTTTCATTACCTCTCAAGCCTGTGGTGATAGAAAAGTCATTTCAGTAATGGGGAATTGATTTCATTGGAAATGTAAATTCATCCTTGAGTGGTGGACATGATTATGTCCTTACAGCCACAGACTACTTTACCAAGTGGATGGAAGCCATTCCAGTCAAGCATGCTACTTCAGAAGTAATATGTAATTTCCTTAATGAAAACATCATTTCCATGTTTGGGGTCCCAAACAATATTATAACAGACAATGCAACCTATTTCTCTTCTCATGAGATTACTCAGTTCTGCTACTATTATGGGATTATCCTCTCCCACTCTTTTAACTATTATCCACAAGGAAATGGTCAAGCAGAATCAAGAAATAAGAACCTGGTGACCATTATCAGGAAGCTAGTAGATGACAATTAGAGAATATAGCATTAAGCATTACTTGATGCTTTATGGGTAGACATAACTACACCCAAAAGGGCAATTGGTATGTCCCCATTCCAAATTTTGTATGGTCTGAATGCAGAGATACCAATCACCCTAGAATTACCAATATTAAAATTAGCAAAGGCAATAGAAGATTCAACTTTTGAAAGTTCCATCAATAAAAAGATCATGTGCTTGACTAAACTAAATGACCAACAAACTATGGTGGTGGACCGAATTATTGTGCATCAAAGTCTGGTGAAGAGACTCTTCAACCAAAAAGTAAGGATCCATGATTTTAAGATTGGAGATCAAGTTTTGTTTTGGGACAAGAGGAGAACCAAAAGGAATGCATGGAAAATTGGATTCCTTATGGAGAGGCCCATTTACCATTCATTGTTTAAATGGTGAAAATAGTTTCTTGCTAAAATATCAAGATGGAATGCCATTTTCTCTGCCTCATAGTGGGCAGCATCTAAAGCACTTCAATCCTTAAAGTATCAAATAAGTCTAGTTGTACATTTGTATATATGTATAGTATTTATTTGTTTTGTGTTTTTCATTTTTTTTTGGTGCCGTTTTGTTTTTGACGCCTTTATTTTTGGGTAAGCATGACTCCATATCCCAATGGCATAAATGAAGGCACTGAGATTCTGGTTTCTACTCTCTTTGATTGTTTTCAAATTTCAATCGATGGAAGTTCCCCAACTGGAGCTAGATATTGTTCCCAAAATTTGTCACTTATTTTTTTGGAAAAATGTGCTAATCATTTTGGTCCTACAAACCAAAATTGTCCCTTTCTTTCTTTCAAAATGTTCTGAGCAGTTAAGTTTTTCAAAAATTCAATCCTTTTCAGCTAAGGAAGTCACATGTTTAATAGGTGGGATTTCTTCAAAGGAAGTTTAAAACACTTAAGGATTTTTATTAGTGTTTTGAGGATGGTTCAATGTTGAAGTTCAATAAAAAAAACTTAATGGTGGGATTCAAATAATTAGAATGAACCACTTTGAACCATTAAACCATTGAACCCCACCTCCACAAGGTTCAAAAGTTCAACGAGTTCAAAGGTTCAATGACTTCGGCATACTTAAAGAAAAGAAGGCTTCGAAGAGTGAAGATTGAACTGTTGAACTATTAAACCTTGAATCGAAATGGTTCAAAGGTTCAAAGGTTCAATGAGTTCCATAAGTTCAATGGACTTAGAGAATCAAAGAAATCAAATAATTAGAATGAACCATTAAACTGTTGAACCTTGAACCAAAATGGTTCAAATGTTTAAAGGGTTCAAAGAGTTTAAAGTTTGAAAGGAAGCTTCAAGTGAATGAAAGAAGTGGAAGATTCTAGAAAGAAGTTCAATTAAATAGTTCACAAAAATGGTTCAACTGAAGAAGAAAAAGAAAGCAAATGTGGCCCTTCACAAAACATTAAACCTTTGAACCATTGAACCTTTGAACCAAAAGAGTTCAAGGTTTAAGGTTTAAAGAGGTTCAAAGTGACCAGTGATGTCCCCATATACATCAATTTTAGGGTGATGGAATAACTACTGATTTTCAAAAGACCTAAGAACAAACTCAGTGACCAGCCTAGAAAGGAGCTGAAGGAGCCAACAAAAAGTGAGAAGATAGCCCCAAGAGCTTAGATCACCAAGAAGAGACAAAACATGGAAAGGAAAGAGGGAAAAACTACAAGAAATTCAGAAATATCTATAGAAGAGTTATTCTAGTAGGTGGAATAGTCCACCAGGTGGACATCAGAGAACACAAACATTCAATGGCATGACCTATTTTTTTGCATTAAGTAAAGGTGAATAGATATCCATGTAAGGGTCATAAAGAAGACCAGATAACCCATGCTTAGGAGGAGACATTTGAGATGATTTAGAATGCCAAAGTCAAGGCTGATGACCTATTTTAGCATGGCCCTTTCATAGATATTCAATGCATTCAATTTAGCATGGGCCATTTTCATGAAAACAAGTGCCCAAGTCTTTCTTGTGATACTATATATTGTAATCTCTCATTTTGTATACAGGGAGATATCTCTTTTATTAGAAGTGAAACTCTACCCAAATTGAAAGGCATTCATGAGACTTTGAGCTCAGATTTTTAATCATATTTTATCAAGTGAATGAGAAAGCAAGTGACTTTTCAAACTTTGTGTTGAAATAGCTTGTGTTATCTAGGAAATTATTCTTATGTCTTTTTTCAAAAATATAGTCTTGTCCATTTAATCAAATAAGCAAAAATAGTGAAAATAACTTGGAAGGTGTCCTGAAGCAGACTGTGGGAGACTTTGTGCTACCATAATTATCTTTAGTTTGTTGTGTGTTTTATGTTTTACTGCCAAGGATATTGGAGAGACTTTGAGCTACATTTATCCTTTGTAATCTTTTACTCTATTATAGTTGAAGTGGAGACTTTTTGTTACACGCCATTATATTGTGTTACTTTGTCTTAAATTAGTGGGAGAAGCAACGAAAGACTTTGTGCTTTCATGGGTTTCTTGTGGTTACAGTTACTACCCAAGAAGAATTCCTATTGTTTGTTGAATATCATTTCTGAAATAAGAGAAGTGCCTTCAATAATTACACCAAATTTATCCTCTATTTTATGAACATCATCTCTAAAAAAAGGGAGATGGATGGTATGATTTCACCCCTCAGTGTATTTTTAGTTTATATTAGTATATAGTAGTTTATAGGGAACCTCCCCTTGATGAGAGGAGAGATTTATCTCCTTATGATGTGGTAGACCTACACATTTTTCCAATTAAATATCCTTATGATGTGTTTGATATACCCATTTTGCCATCAATTAGTTGATGACAAAATATTCACCCAACATGTTGATCTTGTTCTATTGTGCTCATGGTGTGTTCAAGGTTTTTGGTCCTGAAGATAAGAACTTGTTAATTTATTTTCCTTAAATTGATTGATCAAATGTTGAAAGACTAAAGATAAGGTTGATATGGAGGATGAGGAGAATGTGTTGTCATATATTTTATATAATGAAGAAGGTCTCAAATTTATTTATATGATAAGTTGTGTATGACATAGAGTCCATAGTGTTTGAAGTGTTGATAGCAGACCTAGTTCATTGAGAAGACTTATTGAAGATGATCTTTTTTAGGTGAATCATGGAGTTAGAGGGAGTTAACTCAAATATTTTTAAAGGATTAAAGATCTATCCATGATGTGAGGGGGAGAATATGTGAGATGTTCCAGTCATGGTGGAGATATAAAGAAGTATGCTACAGATGTGAGCTCAAGCATGTTGATATGATGACCTGATCAAACCAAGTCAATTGTTTTGACAATATGAATGAACAGAGGGGGATATTTGTAAATGGTCAAGTCCTAGGATTAGAGGACTATGTATTTGAATCTAAGAGAGAAGGTATGGAGTTAATTGTGTTGTTTCTTTATAGAGATATGTATGGTCAAAAAGAGTTTTTTGTTTTGAGAATGTTTGATAAGCTCAAAGGTAAAAAGTGGCATGCATAGTGTTAGGGGGAGTTTGTATCATCTCTTAGAGGTGTTCATTTTATATTATTGGCTCCTAAATTATTTTCAAGTTCTCAGGATCATAACATGAGCCCACTTTGTGATTGTGTCAAAGGTAGAGAAAGTACTTGAAGAGAGAGATAGAGTCTGAGCATAAGATTTGTATTGCTATTTGACATAAATGATAAAGGGAGAGATTGTTGTAATTTTTCCAATGATGTCTCCAAGGTGACCAGGGATGTTTTAGATTAAGGTAAAAACAGGTTTTGAAGGGGCCCCAAAACCCTTATACATCAGAAAGATAAGCCTTAAGCACTTCCAGGATACAAAATAGCCTGGAACCTACAAAAGAAAAACCAGATTTGCCAGAAATCTGAAAACATCAAAAAGAGCTTGACAGACAATAAACTTATTTCTTACAAGACCGAAGTTTCATATCTAGAGGAGGGACCAAAGGCTTAGACTTCTTCCTTTTAACAGTTGTCCACCTATCCTCTACCTTAGCTGCCTCAGCAACCCAGTCCTTAGAAGGCCATGATCCTTGAAGTCCAAGGGGTGTAAAAACCACTACAAAATCCTTATGAGAACAAACCAACTTCTAGCTCCTAGGAGAAACCTTCAAAATAGGTGAAGGAACCACCACCGCCTCAATAAATGGTTCTGATAGAACACCATCTCCAATCTCCGTGGTACCTTCAACAAGATCAGTCTCTTGCAGAGTCACCTGTTTCGTCGATTCAGAATGAATACTCATTTCATTCTCATTCTCTGAATTAGTCAAAACATCATCAGGTTGTTTAGCAAAATAGTGTTCATGTTCAGCTTCTGACCACCACGCAGTTGAACTCCTTGGTTTGGATTTCCCTGCAGTACATCAGACTGCTACGTGCCCCGTCTGGTGACACTTTTTGCATCAAAAAGGTAAACCTTCATAATCTAACATTTGTATCCAAGAACCCCTAGGGGAGTCCAGACAAATCACCTCTGGAAGGCCCTTAGAAACATCCACCTCAACCAAAATGTGAGCACATGTCGAGCGGTAATAATCCTTAGTTTCATCATCTTCATATAAAAATTCTCCTAAAGCATTTCCAATGGTTTTAAACACAGCTTCTTGCCATAAATATATCGGTAGATTAGGGAGTCAGACCCAGACAGGGATCTTATTAAAGGTTTCCGTGAGAGGGTTGAAATCCTTATGCCACTGTTTGGCCATAAGAGGGTATTTACCCTGCAATAAAAGATTACTGTTGGACAGAATAGTCTTCCTATCCTTAGAAATTTGGAATAAAGCTAAGAAAAAACCTTTAACACATGGGAAAATTTCAACGTTTCCCTCCATCAGTGGCAGCCATGTTTTGGAGATCCATCCATGTAGATCTACCAGGGATGGCCAGTAGCCACGAAATCTACATATTGCCCCAAACTTTGAAAAATGCTCTACCCTATTAAAGATTGCTTCAATAGTTTCTAAATCTAGATTGACCCTGACAGGATTTAAAGCACTTACTGGAGTGATGCGCTATCTCCCAGCAATAGCTTGAAGTTTCACGTCATGTATTCCAGCTTCGTAAGCAGCCACATCCGCATAAAATTTTCCCAGTGATCTTATGGCAGAACCAAGAATAGGGGATACTTTTTCTTTATTTGTTTCAGGACCTGAACCTCCTTCCACCAAAGGGTGGGCGCTCAAGATTCCAACCTCGTTCCCAGATCCTTTCAAAGCAGAACCTGCAGCCACGCCTTCTGCCAGGTCGACAGCAGCCTGGTTCAAATTTGGGGTTCGCGCTCGCATTTGCGCGTGCTCAACTTTCAAAATTTCCATTCACTCAACGACTCTCATCTAAGCTATTCTATGGACTTTCTAGACATTTCATGAGGTGACCAGGGATGTTGATGAGGTTTCATGTGTGCTATAATGACAATGACAACCTGTGCTTCAATGAGCTTCAATGTTCCTGCATGGTTCTTCAATGTTTGACTTAGTAAGGTAATTAAAGGATGATATTAAATGTATGGACATGTTGAAAATACCATATGAGGTGTTATGAGTGCTTAGAATTCTTATGGAAGTGAATGGAATTCATCAGAGTAGGCAATTGAGTGTCTATGTTCAAGTAGTCATCTTGGCAGACAAAGTTGAGTAAGTAGTTTGATGACATCATATTTCACACATGTGAAGGATTTATGATCAGTTTGATATATGGATATATTACCTTATGTGAGCATATATTATGGTTCAAATTTTAGGTCATGAGGTTGAGTGTAGCAAATGTTATTAAGGTGCAACGTTGGCCTTCAAGATAGAAGTTTACTAAATTCCCATAGTTAGCCAAATTTTCAAGAAGATATCTATGATGAGAATTTAATTAGATTATAGATCTAATAGTGAGTATTTAATATGACTAGATAAAGATCCAATGGTGAGTGTATGATCGTATAGATACCTAACAACAAGTGTCTAATCTAAAAAATGAAGATCCAATGGTGAGTGAGTGATCATGTAGTTAGAGATTAATGGTGCACGTTAAGTCAATAAGTGAAATGATTCTCATATTGCACATATAAATACCAAGCAGAAAAAATGCATTGACTAAATGGTATAGGGTGTACAAAAAGAACATAGAGCTACCAAGTAGAATAATAATGGGAACTTAGATTGAAAATCAAAAGTGAGCATTACAAGATAAGGACTAGGTTACTCTTGAGGAAATTGATGGTGCATATTTGTTCAAAGTTTCTAGTGAGCATGAGATGAGGTCAAAGTTATCAATGTTTAACATTTACATAGTGACTATGGGAATATAAATATTCGAATTTAAGAGAGTAAACTAGTTTGTATTTTTTGATCTATATCTTTTGATCTAAGTTAAATTTATTGATGTAGTAAAAACCAGAATTAGAAAGGACTTCAAGGTGCATCTAAACAATCTAGTTAGAAATTTTGAATATTTGTAAAGGTGTAGATATGGATATTATAAGTTGACTAATTATTCTTTCATGGTGTTACTATGTACAGAATAATTTTTGAGCAATGTGTGCTTTAGCATAAGAGTGTTTGGGTAGGAGTAATCACCTAAAGATGTCATAAGGGTTAGATGGAATGGACCCAGGTATTTGAAAGTTATCTTACATTTTTAATTTTCTCAATGAAGTGCTAAATGGGTGAATAAGTCTACATGAGACCTATAAGGGCTACTAAGGCCTAATTGAAAGGCATAGTTGCTTAAATGTGATCCATGGATGCTATGGCCAACCTATGAGTATAATATTGAGATATTTTTTAGCATGATAGATGTCTTAAGGGTTAAGGAAAGTATTATGGCTGACCTAGAAGTTGATATTCATTAATACTATATAAAATGTGGAGACCAAGGCAATGGTTTCTAGACTTGCATATGGAAGAATTGAGAGAGTAGAAGATAGAGATGAAGGAAAGAGATTAGAGAGAGTGTGATCAGTAGATATACTAAAGTACATAGTATATTGAGGATGAGTGAAGAAGCCTAGAGTGATCCAAAAAAGGGTGTTTAGATGCATTGCTTGTAAGATCAATTTTGAGTGTGTGTGATGAGTTTGATAGATATCTATTAGACATTGTTTCTCTAATCAAATTTAATTACAATCAGAGTTATGGAGATGTTGATTTCATAGGTATTCTATGGGTGCTCAGCATCTAAAACAAGTAGGTTCCTTTTCATACTTAGGGGTGGGTAATCCTTGTTAAGTGGGTGCTTCACTAAAAAGTCTCATGTTTCTAATCATCTTATTGGATAAGTAGTCCATGTGTTTATAAGATTGAGATTGGGTTTTATTCCATAAGAGGGTTTCCCATGTATATCTTGTGTTATGTGTGTGATCTTGCATCATCTTTATTCTTTATTATTATGAACATATTGTATGATTTAAGAATGCTTGTGGTCATTTATTAAGAGTTTTAAATTATTACTATTGAAGTTTGAAATATCTTGCATCACTTATTCACCCCCTCTCAATGATTGCACCTCCAACACTAACAAAGTTATTCACATGAGAAAAATGAACACAAAAGATTAAATGTTACCCATGCTACCATGTTAAGTAGTTTTACACTACATTAGCTATTGAAGATCATACCATAAGGTCATAACTAGATGAAGAGGAAGGAATGACAACCATAGAGGCTAGGAAGGATAATAATGAAGTAAACATAGTATAAACACTGATCTTGAAGAACCCATGAAATATAGTGGAAGATAATATTTGAAACCTAAAGTTTTATGGATACAAATAAAAGAGTGGGTGTGGTGTTTGGATTGATCTTATCAACCCAAAAGGAAGGTCATATTTTTTTCCCCTTTAACTATAGTTTTATTTCACAAAAAATGTGGCTGAGTACAAATCCTTGGTACATGGCCTCCAATTTGCACTAAGGAATAAAGTGAAGCACCAAAAAATACTTAGAGATTTATAACTTGTTGTTAAAAAAGTTAGAGGCCACTTGCTTGAAATCACAATTGAATTTCAAGGTAATGCAATAGAGTGTGGAACCTAAATGAATATTTTTACACATTCAACATCCAAATGACAACCCAAATAAATAATTATATAATGGATGCATTGGTAATAGCTAAAAGTACCTTGGATTCCATTGTTAATTCTAGATTGATGAGGTTCTTAGTTGATATGGTATCTACTCCTTCCATTCAAAATAACATTAGAAACTTCCATGTCTTCAATTATGATCATCATATCATTGAATCCATCACCAACACTGACTCAATTTAGTCTTACATGATTTATGAGGATGCCATGGAAGAATTCAAACTAGATGAAGAAGAGGTCATAAAATTAAAGACTAATAACATATCAAAACATATGGTGTCATTAGAGATGATATTTCACATGGATCATCAAGGTTCAATGAACAAGACAACCCCAACTAAATCGATTCTGCATTACTATTATAACATGGGCAATGTAGGAGAATTAAAGCTTGTGCTTTTAGTCATAACTTTTACCCAAATTAGAAATCAAGGGGTTGTTAAAAATTTTAATTAATTTGGTGATAAAATTGCATGGAGATATTAAGATTTGAAATTATGTGACACATCCATCCTCACATAGACTATTCCACTAAAAAATGGAGTCAAACCATTTCACCAAAGGGAGATGCTAGTTAATCCACTACTAGAGCCTTTATTTCTCAAATAACTACACAAAATTATTTCTTAAAAGATCATTTAACATGTTAGACACTCCACATGGGTGGCCAAGTTTATGACCATTTGAAAAAGTAGTGGGAAAATCATATTTTGTGTATACTATGAAATCTTAATAAAGCTTTTAAAAGGGACAACTACTCACTGCCTTCACTAAATGAAGTCTTAAAAATAGTGAATGGCTCTCAAATACTATCACTTTTTATGAATATTTAGGATATAATAAATTAATGGTCAGCCATGAAGACAATAAAAATATAATGTTAACAACTAAGTGGAGCATATTCATATATAGAAAGATGTTATTCAGCCTAATCAATATGGGTGCCACCATCTAATAGGCCATGGATATTGTAGTCAAAAAACTCATTGGCAGGTGAATATTCATATACATGGATGACCTGAATGTATTTACCAATATAATGGAATACCATGTGAAAGACTTAAGAGTAGCCTTGTTGAGGTGTAGAGACCATGGAATCTCCCTAAAACCAAATAAATGTATATTTAGGGTCATAAAAGGTAGGTTTCTTAGACACATTATATATGAACAAGGTATCTCAATAGACTCACAAAGAGTGGAATCCATTCTAAAAATTATGTTGACCATAAGTATAAAATATTTTAAGTCATTATTTATAAAATCAACATCATAAGGAAGTTCATCTCAAGTTTTGTAGAGATATTTAGACTGCTATAAAACATGGTGAAGAAGGAAGCTAATATCAAGTGGACAACTGAATCATAAGAAACATTTTCTCAAATCAAGACAAAAAATTTAAATACATTTGTGATTATCATTCCAGACAATATTTATCCCTTCTATATCCATTCATTTGTTTCATAACACTTAACTGTTGATTTCTTAATGTAATAAAAATGGGCTAGGGATGAAATGCATGTCTTATTTATCAGTTCCCACTTAAAAATGATAATATTAGTACTAAACCATTGAAAAATAATAATTTTTAATTGATCAAAGTGGTGAAAAAAATTAGGGATCACATTTTACATAGAAAATTATTTATTATTGTGCATGACCCATCCATTAAGGTAATGTTGATGCAAAACAAGTTAGGTGAACATCATGGGAAATAGAGGACTATCATATATGAATTTGACATGGAACTAGAACAAATGAATATTCTGAGAGGCCAAGGACTCAAAAATACAATGGCTAATTTGGATCACATATCATATGCCAGTAGTATACAATATAGTATTTAACACATGATGACTAGTATCAGGATGTGGTTTATTATCTATTGAAAAATGAGTGTCCAACTGACTTAAACTCCACTCATAGGATATAAATATGCCTAAAAAAAATAGTATAATGATTAAATCAGATGTTTTATATATAAAAAACCATGAACATATTTACATAAGATAATTGAGCAAATTTGAAGCAATTAAAGTACTCATTGGTTTTCATGGGAAGTATGGGACTAGTGATGGTACAAGGAGTACCAAAACCCAATAAAATAATACAGTGAGATATTATTAGCCTCTTATTTTAAAATATTCCAATTCTCATGTAAGTATCAACCATATTTTTCAAATCACTACACATATAGAATGCACTCCAACCATTCCACTATAGTTGATTATTGAGTCTAATCCATTTACAAAGTGGGGACTTGATTTTTTGGGTGATATCAATGATAAATCCTCCATGGAAAAAAATAATATTTACTAAAAATAATTACTACATGTGTTTTACTAAATCCAAATCATTCATGAATTTCACAATTAAAGTAGTGAGCACCTTCCTTGAAGACCACATTATAACAAGGTTTGATATTTCATTTGTCCTGGTATGTGAGAATGATCCTAATTTTTCATCATTGCAATTTATAGAGTGGACTTGTGAAAAATAATAAAATCTCAATTTTCATCCAATTAATATCCACAAGGTAATAATTTTTCCAAATAAACTAAAAACTTGTTGGATGTCATCAAGAGAGTCTTGGAGAGAAATCCTAGGGATTGGCATATTGTTTTGAAATGTGCATTATTATATGATAAGACTAGGATCAAGTCTCCCTTAGGTACTTACCCATACCATATAGTATATTTCCAAGACCTGGTATTCATTTTAAACCTCATTATTTTAACTTTGATGTTCACTAAATATTACCTATGGGGGATAACAAGATAGAGTCTCACCTCATGAACCTGATACAGTTAGAAGAAAAATGTGATGTAACCCTACTACACTTTAACATGCATTAAATATTTTTCAAATTTTGGTTTGAAAACATATCCAAAATTAAGGCCATTCATATTTATTATTTATTATCGATTTAGGACAAGACTCATTAGATTAAGGGTCAACATAGAAAGTTTGATGCCCTTTGGCTAGGACCCTTCTAAATCTATAAAATCCTAGGAAAATTTTATTTTTACCTAAGGTGTCTAACTGAAAAGGATGTTCCATTACTTTCCAATGGACAATTATAAAAATACTAATTCCAATATTAAACTAGATTGTATTCATTCTATAAATAATTTCTCTTTGCTTTCTTATTTTCCCTTCTTATTTTTGTTTTATATTTTTGTTGTGTTGTTTGGGTCTAGTTTTCTTGATTGTTTTTTGATCTCCTTGCTAAGAATTTTCTCAATTGTTTTATCTTATGGTTATTTCAATAAATATCATGGTGAAGAGTGACATTCCTATAGGTGATTGGAATAAATGGTATTAGTATGTGTAGTTATTCAGAGTTTTTTGACATTGGGTTCAGCATTCAACTCAGTTCTAGAAGCATCTATTGTTTAAGTTGGTAATGGGAAGTCTAATTCATGAATAATTTATCTCAAAAAATATCTAGAGAATACATTAATTATTTTAAACTTGCATGTATGAAAGTGTTATAGCCAAAGTCTAAAGATGAAAAATATATAATTCTACTCTTTGTTTACCATAGTGGTCCCTAACATAGGATTGAAATGTTTAGTACAAAGAAGCAAAATAGACAAAATAGAAATTAAAGTTTTGTCTTGGGTCATTTAATAAATCTCTACCAGGGATATGGACATCTTGTTGGTATTATAGCAATTTTTTGTGGGACTAGAGGAGGAAACTCCGTCGGGGCTATATATGCCTCGCTGGTAGCAAAACATCCATTTATTTTTTCTAATATATAATTCACTAGATGGATGACCCTAAATATAAAAACTAGTTCTTAAAAGTTTTAAAATATAATTGAATACAAAAACACACATGTGTTAAATATATTTTCTTATTTGAGTCTTGTATCCTACCCCCTTATTGTCTTTTTAGAAGTTGTTTCATGTTACAAGAATTAAACTAAGAAAAATATTATGGATTGTAGGCAAGGTTTCAGTGTTAAAAAATACTTAGGATTATTTTATAGTAGTTTCAAAAAAAAATTTACATATACAACATGCCCTAATTTATTCACAAAATTAGGGAAACTCATTTTATTTGTATTCTAGTCTTCTAGGTTTTGGCTAGGTGTAGGTTTATTTTTATCTTCTATTTTGAATGACAGAGTTCCTAAGGAGGTTGAGTCCTAATTTTTTACTTTTTTTAATCATTAAGATAATTATGATCTCAAGGATGTATATACACTTAGCCTAGGTGATTAAATTTGAAGCTTCTTTGACACAACTGACTAAATTTGTCACTAATTTGATATTTCCTTGTCTATTCTTTATAATGTTTTGAGTTGCATCAAGGCTCCATTTTTAGACCATTTCACCTTAATTTTGTGAAAATTATCACACCATTATAGGATTTTAGTATGTTATTGGTATTATAACATGATATTGTGTGCCTTTGGCATGTTTGACTAAGCATTCCTAGTTGATAAACTTTTCAAACTTAGTCCCTCCCTGAACTGAAATATTGAAGAGGATTTAACTATCAATCAAGTGAGACATTTTTATCAACCTTTTCTCCTCTATTTGGGTCCCATTTTCCCATTTTTTATTAGTGTGACTACATGTTTTTGAGTTTTTTCATAGTATTTTTCTTAGCAATCTTATTTATTTCTACTCTTGGTTCAATCAAAGTGGCTAAATGTTATTTGTTATCTCGTGTTCTATGGCTTAGTTATTCTATAGTTTGAGTCTTAGTTTTAGCTTTAAGTGGAATAAGTATGTGTTATTTGTAGTCTTATTCTTTGATACTTAGACATTGTGTTTTATAATTAATATTTCATAATAAAAGAACTAAGGGTTTTACCATGAGCTAATAGTCTTCTAAATTTTTAGCATGAGTCCCCAAGTAAGTAGAATTGTGCCACTTTTCGCTTTACTAATTCCCTAAGAATATTTTTATTTATTATTTTATTTTGACCTTTTAGGTAAGTGGGATCATGCCACATGGCATGATCTCATTCTAGTATTTCTTTGGGTCCTCTCTATTTATTTGCTTGACCTTAAGTCTGCTGAGTAACTGAGATAGTGGAAAGTGTCACGATCTTAGTTACTCACCCCATAGTGATTCCTATATCCTCAATTTTAACCCCTAAACCTTATATATGTATTAAATTATTCTACTTTGTCATGAATTTGTCCCTCATTATTTCCCAAACAAACCTTGGATTCCCAAATGCATAAGACCCTGACATGTGCTATGATCCAAATTTTAAGGGCCCTTAGGGTAGTCTATGTGATTCTATTTGATAGTTGAGCTTCTAAATGCACAGGATCATGAAATTTGGCATGATCCCATTTCTTTGAGGCCTTTGGGTGATCATCATACTTACAATTCTTCTAGGTGAATGATATCTCAACAAGTTTCAAGATGTCATATCACCTAGCGCATTCACGTCATAATTACAAGTAAGAATTAGGATAAACCCTAAGTGAATATATGACACATGGCATGAAATTAAAAATACATGACATGATGGAACACATGTAAAAATTTTATGATAATAAATTTGATATTTATCTTGTCCATTCAAACTATCAGACATGATACTATACTCATGATTTAATAATTTTATGAATTGTTTTGATGTTTCATTTTGATACTATTATTTAAGTTTATTTTAACCTATCTTGTGATTATTTTGAGTTCATGACCTTATCATTTATGCAATTTCATTCTAAAAACTATTCTTTGTATATATATAAATTTCAATATTGAACTCCTTAGGGTTTTTTTATTTGTTATTTTTAACCTAGCTTGCCTAATTTTAATTACAAAATGGATAATGGTCTATTCTTTTCTATATATGTCATGGCTAATTTTATTTGAATAAAACTAATTTGACTATATTTTTTATCTTGTCATTTGATAATTTAACCTAATTAATGAGATAAATTATGTTATTGGTGAAATCCCTTTTTTTAAATTATTAAATGTTAATGTCTTTTCCTTAATCATTTTGATAAAAGATAGGGATTTTACTCTAACAAGTATTTTTTATTTTTGAAAACTAAGGATATATTTTATCTATAGGCCCATATTCAATCAAGAAATTCCACTTATTAAAAACTCAAATTTCTACTCCTCTTAAAGGCACCAGATAAAGAATGAGGGCCTTCAATCCTCAGGTGGTCAAGATCATGCCACATGGCATTATTCCACTTCTCCATGTTCTTTGGATAATTAAGACATAATGATAAAGTAGGGGAATTTCTTGGTGAATGGGATTATTCCACATGGAATCATCTTACTTATTTACACCACTAGGCCAAATGAAAGTAGTATGGTAAGGCTAAAACTATGTGAGTCCCCAGAGTTAATCCATGTGGTATGATCTTTGGGTTCTAAAGCAGTTAGAGCATGGAACAAAGACTAATGGTCCATTAAGATTTGATTAAATGGGATATTTAAATTTATCAAGATCATGTTAAATCTAGGTAATGGAAGATTTAATGAGGTTTATACACTCAAAACCCTTGAGTTAACAGTAAATTGATAGGTGGTAGGACCTTGACAAATAATTAACATGCTAACTCTTCCCAATAATTAAGGACTAAAAACATTGAACACCATTCCCAAGGAAGTTACATGGGCCATAATGACTAGAATATGGGCCTAAAATTGACACCCATATTACATGTTTTGCTTATTTAAATGCTTAAAACCTAGAAATGGGACTGCAAATGCACTTACACTAATAGAATCATGAGTCATTTTGTCTTCTAGTGGCTAAAGGTTATTTTGGACTTGGGTTCATAGGCATCTCATATGATATCATTAAATATAGATATTTTTCATGGACATTGGGATTGAGACAAATCTTAAATGACAAGTGGTCATTTTAATTGGGTGTGACCATATCAAGCAAAGTGTGGACAATTGACCAGCTTTAGGAAACCTTCAATGACTCCAAACACACAAAAATAAATTTGAAAATTAGTTATTTGGGTCATAATCCTAATTTAATTTAGATTACACATGGATAATTTATAATTTTAGTAGAGGCAGACACATCTCACTACTGATTTCCAACCATCGATTAGGTGGTTAGCTTTGTGACTGTGTGGACCAAGTGACCTATGTAAGACCATTTCATGATTGAAATGAGGGCTAGTCAAGAATTATATCTAGATTAGAGGACTTAGCCATTTTCTTTCCTTTGTAATTTATTAATTTTGTAGTTTAGTTTTTCATTTGAGCATGCAATGAGGCTATCTGGTGGCTTTTTTATAGTTCATCTTAACATTGATGAATCTTAGTGTTGTGTTTCATAAATTATATATTATATGGAATATCTATTATTGATATTCATTTCTCTCTCAAATATATGGTGATTTTTTCACACTTTTACATAGCTTATTGATCTTAAGAGTATTACACTATCCTTGTTTTCTAGTGTGTTATACTAGGCAAACATGGATTGATTTCTTGAGAGGCTTTTCAGTTTAACATAAATATAAATTCCCTCACTATAAATCAAGTTCATATTTATTTTATCCTTACCCCCTATCACTTTATATATTTCTTTTCTATTTCAGTTAATTTAGTTTCATATCATAGGATAAATTGTACTTAGTAGTTCAAGATTTATCTAGACTTCATGTTCATCCTTACACCTATCTTTTTATGCATCATTCAAATCAATATACTAGGGATATGTTCCACCCAATAATGAGTTAATTGGAAATACTTAACTAAATAGTTGTTTTAGGCATGATATATATCTAAACATTTCTTGTATAAGTATTAGATAATACTCTAGATAGACCATTTTTATGGAACAAATTATATTATCCAATTGAGGTATCTGGTACACCATGATCTGGTAGATAGAAACATTAGGTAATTTGTTTTGTCTCTTTATTCATTTCAATATAGGTGGATTTGAATCAAATGGGTAAATACTCATCGATTGAGCCTTTTCCTCTACCCTCTTTTCCTTTAGAGTTGGTGTGGATGTGACAAACATACCACCAATGGTAGTGTCAACTAATTTTCTAAGATCCCTTTGATTGTAAAAAATGTGGACCTATGGAGTTTATATGTCACACTTACATTTTATTTGAAATTGATGAAGGTCATCAAATTTATATAGGGGCCACAAGAAGAATATTAGTGATCACTAAGGTAGTATGGGTGAATATAATATTAAAATGGTTGTCGATGTGGAAGTTATAACTAATACAATAACATTGTGTATTAATGGGGAGTCACATATATAGATACATACTTATAATTATTCAACTTAAATCAATGATCACCACACAAGCATTTAATTATATGAGTAATGTGATCAACACCTCCATGATTTTAGGAGAACATCATATTGTGACCACTTGGACTTATATTTTATATATATTCAAATTGGTAATAGAGGTAAAATTATAAATTTAATAAGGATAAGTCCTTATATTATTTAGTGACCCTAGCCAAATAAAAAATTATAGTCAATATATTTTAAGGATATAAATATTTTTCAAGATTTTGAGATAACCATTGTATATTTGATTTTTTTTTGTAGTGAACATGAATGAATATGTAGGCAACCTTTAGGGTGAGGGTGGGTGAATTAGAAGGCAACACTTAGGTTTTTGTGATCTTGATAAGTTTTGTTTATCTCCCATAAAATGACATATGAGTTACCTATTTTATTCCCATGTCCCACATGTTCTAGGATCACAATATTGTACTTATGCAAGATGAACAAATATTAACTTAGTATTTTGACCATCTTTATCTAAAATAATTAATTATAGATGAAGATAAAATGTAATATTTATGAATTGGTGTGATATTTTATGGTTGTGTTATAAAAAATTGGTCTCATACACTTGTTTTAAGCTTAATAAAGGTTAAATAAAATAAAAATATTGTAGATGGTGTTGAAGTAGCATATGAGGGTGCTACTCGTTGTTATTAGAGTGGGGTAAAACTTTTTTGAGTTATTGGAAGACATTATAAATTAAAATATGTCCATATGAGATGAAATTATGGATAATTTAGTCAATATAACATATTATAATATTATAAATATTATTTTAAACATAAATTAATCACTAATAATCACTTTTTAGGGAATATAATGTGATGCCCCACCTAGTCTCACTTTGACTTAAGTACATGGTTAAGTATTAATCCTAGTTGGACCCATTGCTATATTATTTTTTCATGATTATTGTCATGCTTTATATATATATATATATATATATATATATATATATATATATATATATATATATATATATATATATATATATATATATATAAACGTTATATTGGATAATTTAATAAGAATTGTTTATTATTGTTATGATGAATAATCATTTGTAGCTCTTTAAATATAAAGATACTATGATGAGTTTGGTGCATGGGAAGGAGATACATGTTTTTGAATTGGTTCTAATTTTATATACTAATTATAAGATGAGTTTGTTAAGGTTTAATTTAGTCCATCTATTTGTCATATGAGTTGATGTAGCATAACTGGATCTTAAGAAAATGAAATTGTAATAATCATAAACCCTGACAATGGGCAATAAGGTTCACCTTATGTATAACCAAATGTATGACATGTTGGATACCTAGTGATTATCATCTTATGCCTATGTGACATAAACACAAGGTAATATTATCATTTATGAGTAATATTATACATGTGTCCATGGAAAATAAATAAAATTAAAGGAAACACTAAAACATTTTATTTTTATTTGATAGGTTAAGATCAAGTTTTATAAGGACCTTAAAACCATAGTTCAGTATAATATAGTAGACAAAAAAGGAACAAGGCCCACATGGCCTAAAAAACATAGTCCTTCAGTAAAAATATTAGAAAAAGAGAAACATAACCAAGTAATCAGTCATATAACTTAGCTAAATTTCCTTTGATTAATTTTTCTCCATACTACCTCCCACCAGGTTCTTCCACTGTTGTTTAATCCTCTTATTTTAGGCCTATAACATATTTTTGAGTTCTTGATCTATCATTCCATACCTATGGTTTTGCCATTTTTAGTGTTAAAATCCCCCTTGTACTGGTTCTAACCTCTTTGCCTTTAGGGGTACCTTTTCCCTTGCCTATTATCTGATGATCTGCAGTTCCTTCCCTTAAGTCATTAATTTTTTTGTTTCAACTTGTTCCATTGATCTATGTATGTAACCATCTATCTTCCAAATATTTGAAGCTTTTCATGAAGCCCCAATAACATTTGTCTGATGCCCTCCATGATTTTCATACTTTCATTATCCATCCTTCAAAATTCAACCAACTTGAGTTCATAAAGCTCAAAATTTAGTTTCTCAATGTCTTGTTGGAATTGGAGGCTTATGTTGGCATTCTTACTAGTGATTTTTGGAATAGGATAAGGATTGAGAGCATTTACATTTTCCTTCTTCTCTCTCTCCCATGAGGTTGGATGAATATAAGGAGAGGCATTACTTATTTTACCCCTATAAGGAGGCCTTTTTCATAGGTTTCCTCCCTACTACTTTCTAGCAAGTGAATCTCCTTTATTCTCATGAGGGTGACCTATTTCATGATAAGGAGGATAAGCCCTTAATGGGTAATTTCCATATAGGGTCTTTTTTGAATGCCTAGGATTATTGTTTCAAGGTATATGAATAAATAATAAGGAAGGATTATCATATTGCCTTCAAAATGATTTAATAATAAAAAGTGATGTGAATAAATATGTGTAAATTTCCATTTGAGAGTTAGATATCACAGTACATGAAGGAATATTTTTGGCCATTTTCATGGAAGGTCATCTTGGGGAAAACCATTTTTTGCCTATATGGTATATTATGTTAGATTGTAAAAAGGCTTGCATAAGTTATTTCTTGTGTAATTTGTCTTCTCCTATAACTTCCTTAGATACAATCAACATGGCACCCTTGAAATTTACTTTGCTCTACTTTCACTAACTTTGAATTCTTTGATGAGGATCTCATCATGACCATCAATCCTAAGCATGAATTATGTAAGGCCTCCCCTATGAATATTTTGATAGAGATACAATCACTAATAAGGGGGGGAATAAATGAGCCTAGATAATCTAACTTCAATTTCAATACATTCAAATTCTTAATCAATTACCACAAGCATTCATGAAGCATACACATCATTCATAACAATGAGGAAGAGAGATAATACAAGATCAAGCACATAACACATGACATATGTTGGAATCCCTCTTGGGGATGAAAACCCATTGAAACCTATAATTGGAATACTATCCTATAATAATAATAATAATAACCCATTTAGACTAGATGAGATTGATCAAGGAACTACCATCCCTTATTTTAGTGAGATTACAATCCCATAAGGAGGTACCACACCTATCTAGTTGAGCTACCATACAACTAGACCTTTGTCAATTTTCAACTTATAAGGAGGATACAACCCCCTAGATGTTGAGCTTCCACAATAACACCTAAGCACACATCCACCTTTGAACTGATGTTTTCAACACCTAATGATGGACCTCTGATTATCACTCTTCACCTTCACTCACACACAATCTTCAAACCTAAAAGAGCACTATTATGACATTACAAATATGAACTATAGATCCTACACACCATCATTAAATTTATCTACCCTTAAAATCATTTAATGGGCACCCACCCTTTCCTTCACTTCACAACACTATGATCTTTATACAAATTCCATAAACTAGTATTGCACAAGTCCAGAAATCAACACATTTGGTTTCACTAATTATAGAGAATTCATGAATTATTAAGTCCATAATATTTAATTATCATAAAAAATAAATACCTTCACCCTTAATTCATCTTACATGGGTCACACTTAATCACAACACAATTTCGAATATGCCTAAGTCACTTCTTAGGTCCTATGAAGAGCCATTCACCTCTTTGACACTTCTCTCAGAAAACTAGGAACAAAGTAACTCTTTTCAACTTATGAACCCATGAAACATGATTTATAGGTCCTCATTAAGCTCCAAAAATCATCAATTCACACTTTTTTAACCCCTAATTATCTCAAACACTTCTTTGTGCATAGTCATTACGAATGAAAACATAGTCAACTTGTAACCCTTTGTTCATACTAGATAGATTGGTCAAACCTTAATAATACACAAATGTGGTCCTCATAGATTATAAAACACTCCAGAATATATAATTAATAATGAGATATAAAAACTACCTAAAAACAACCTTAAACATCCTTATTAGGTTCTTAACAGAAAAACGTCAAACATAGTCAACTTTGAACTTTAATAACTTTGAATGTACAAACTTTCAGACAATTAAATATGTATTTACAAATGAATATTGGATTCCTATTTTTTTTTTTTTTAAAGATTACGCTACTAGAGAATTATATATAGATCAAAATATATGGCCCAAAAACCATACACTAGTCTTCCCATTATTAAATTCAAATAGTTGAATTCAAACAGTCACAGTTAAACCTCAAACACCATGTCCTCATCTAGTGCCCTCACTACTTAGATTAAATACATGACATTGATCTTGTTTGAAATTTAACACATATTTCACCATTTCCCAAACATTAATATTTTAACACTTGGCCTCATCTTATGTAATCTTTTAATCTTGTTAACATATGATCCATCGATCTCTTGGAGATTGTCCTTACTTTAACAATGCTAGACAACTATCAGTTTGACCTATTGACTTTAATAAGCATCATTGATATAAATAAATATGAACACCCACTCATATTTTATCCTTGGAATAATATTTATCTTTATCTCTACTCAACATTAAACATTGAATACTTGGCACCATCTCATTGCATCTAGTCATCTTAAAATGAACAACTTCATTGATCCTTTTTTAAGGAGCTAGATCTTTAAAATTATTAACTAATGAACACTTTGATACATATGACTCAACATGAACCATATATATTTATATATATATGAATACCCATTACTTTTTATATCTCCATTTGGTTCTAGTCTTTAACATCATGTAAAATAGATTAAGTATGGGACCATTGTTATCTACCTAGAAGGCTAACTTTGGACCTCAATAACTTTTGTTGTGCTTAGACACATGATCTAAAATTTGGACCATATGATCTCCTCACATAGGATAAATCAACAATTTTTCAACATAATCTTTAAAAATTCACATGTATGATATATATCTCCAATATTTTTCTCACTCATATTTCTTCTAGCATAGAGGCAACTATGTCAAGAACTATCTTGGAAAGCCAACTTTGCACATGCATATCTTTTGATGTGCTTCATTGTATGACCTAAAATTTATCAAAAATAAAATAAGCATATGAATAAACAAACCCACATGATCAAATTATTCTAAAACCTCCACACTAGTGATATGTTCCATCACTAAACTGCTTACTCGACTCTTTCTTCCCTCATGCACATTTGGCTAAGTATGGGAAAACACTATCATACTGCCTAGGAGCCCAACTTTTCACTTACATATATTTTTCCATTATTAGTCACATGACCTAAGAATTAATTAATAATATATAGGAACAAATTTTATCAAAACCATATAACCAACTCCTCCTGACTCATCCACACATGGCAATGGTGATGTTAGCAAAGTGTCTACTTAGATTTTATGCCACTAGACCCAAAATGTCTAGATGAAAACAATGATCAACCAAATGAAATCCAATCATGAACATAAGAAATAAAATAATATAAAACCTTATATAAGATCCCTTGCACATCCTCAAATCACCATACTCATCCCTAACCATCTCTAATGATGCTAAAACTGAAGATAAACCAATCCTCCTTCAAGCATACTAGGAAAGCACATTGCACACTTTGCCATTCTCACTTAGACTATCAAGGCACTTCATCCACTCACTAGGACACCTCCATGAAATCACCATTATATCATTGACAACTCTCCAATAATCTCCTCCTTTGTCATTTATGTCAACAAACATCATATCATATAGCAATATACAACTCACCTTCCTTCTCTCTGTTCAAACACTCCCATAATAGGAATTTTCTCCCCCTTTGACATAATGACAAAGTGGGAACCAAATGATATTGAGGACTTTAAAATACCATAAACATGATAATACCACCTAAAAAGATGATACAAACTCCCCTTTACCTTAAGCATACCTTTTATTGCATTGATAACTTCCTCTTTCTCCATGCCAACACTCTTCTTCAATGAAACACTACACCTAATCAAGAAAGAACACACAAAAGTACTAAAATATGATGTAACTCACAAAGAAACATCTAAGAAGTACTCTGCCTAATATATCTAATCCATTTCACCTCTTGATCATTTTCAAATCTCCACACACCATGAATAAGCACCTTATAAAATTATTAGTCTTCTCTCTTAAAACACTTCCATGACCACCAACTCTACATCTGCACTATAGCTTCTTTAAAAACCTCTAGAGAAAGCTCATGAACTTGTTGTTCTCCCTTATCCAAATATATTATATTGATTTAAAGAGAAATAAATTACACCCAAGATTTGTCTTAGATACTCAAATGTAGCTTTTGACAATGGTTTGGTCATAATATCTACAATTTGCTCTTTTGTAGGCACGTGCTCCAACTTTACACTTTAATTAATAACTTGTTCTCTCAAGAAATTATATCTAATAGGAATTTCCTTATTTTTTGATTTCATAACATGATTATTTGATATACTAATTGTAGTAGTATTATCACAATAAATAGGACAAGGTCCATTTTGTCTTACCTTATAATCCTCCAAAGTTTGTTTCATCCACATGACTTGAGTGCAACAAGAGGAAACTGATATATACTAAACTTCTATGGTTGATAGAGACACTGAGGCTTACTTCTTGATTAGCCAATACACCAAACATTCCCCCATGAAGAAGACCCCACCATTGGTACTCCTCCCATCATCCACACATCTTACCTAATCTACATTAGTATATGTTTTCAAGGAGAATTATTTACTCCTATGATACCATAAACCATACTCTATGGTGCCTTTAAGATATCTCAATATCCTTTTGATTTATTTTAACTGAGATTATTTAGGGTTATCTTGAAACCTTCCTACAAGACCCACTACTTGCATGATATCAGGCCTAGAAGTAGTAGAGTACAAAAGACTTCCAATCATGGATCTATACAAAGTTTGTTCAACTTTTGGTGAGTCATCTAGTTTACTTAACTTGCATACTATGATCATTTGAGTACCCATTAGATTAAAATCCATCATGTTAAACTTCCTTATCATATTTTTTATGTATTTAGGTTGTGAAATGAATATCCCTACATCAGTTTGATTAATGTGTAATCCTAAAAAGAAAGATAGTTCTCCCAAAATTGACATTTCAAATTTGGTCTTCATAGTACCTATAAATTCTTTACTCATTTTATCATTATCATATCCAAAAACTTTGTCATCAACATATACAACAAATATAAATTGATGAATGTCTTTTATCGTAATGTGCAAATTAGTATCAACTACCCCCCTTTTAAAATCTTGACTTAAAAGATACTTATCTAACATGTCATACCAAGCTCTAGGAGCTTGTTTAAGGCTATATAGATCCTTCTTCAGTTTGCACACAAAATCTTGATTACTTGACATGAAGTATGCTTCACATAACACAATGTATAATTCTTCTAAGTTTCCATTCAAAAATGCATATTTCACATCCATCTGATATACCTTAGAACCTTTAAAACTAGAATATGCCAGAAAAAGTATAATTGCTTCTGTTCTTGCCATAAGAGCAAAAGTCTCATCAAAATATATTCCTTCAACCTGAGCATATCCCTTACACATCAATCTAGCCTTTTTCCTTGTGACTTCTCCTTTCTCATTCATCATTTTTTTGAAAACCCACTTGGTACCTATCACATTTTTATCTTTTAGCCTAGGAACTGGGTCCCATATTCCATTCTTTTCTATTTGATCAATTTCTTCATCCAATGAATTATTTCAACTTTCATATTTTCTAGATTCCATGAATGTTTTGTATTTAATCATTGATGACAAAGCTAAATCTTGTTGGTTTTTATTGATCAACATTCTCCTTCTAGTCTACACCCTTGCACTAGTATTTATAATAATTTAAGAGATTAGATGATATTTATTAACTATTCTAGATGGAGATTTAGAATATTGTCTTTCTTCTTCCTCTTTATCTTCATCATCTATTTGAACAAATAGATCATCACTATTTGCAATAGCATTTTGAATTTATTCAGTTACCTATAATGTTGGCTTCTTAACTCTACTTGTCTCATCTACCCTTATATTTGAACTTTTAACAATCTTGTGAAGTATCTTATTGAAGGACTTATAGGAAGTAATGATATATGTGTAACCTAATAAAATGCCCTCATCAGACCTTGAATCAAATTTTCCCAGATTATCTTAATCTCTTTTGATGAATAACCTAGTCCCAAACACACTAAAATGTTTGGCATTAGCTTCTCTATTCTTCCATAACTCATAAGGAGTCTTATCACCATTTATTTTAATTTGACACCTATTTAGGATGTGAACTAAAGTGTTGGTTTCCTCTTCTCAATAACCATTTGATATTTTGGAATCTTGAAGCATGGTTCTACTCATCTCTTGAATATTCCTATTATTCCTTTCAACAACACCATTATGTTGTGGTGATCTAGCAATAAAATATTGTCTCCTTATCCCTTATTTTTCACACAAATAATCAAATTCATGAGACCAAAACTCACCTCCTCTATCTAATCTTACCACTTGATCTTTGACCCTTTAAAATTTTCTACAAGTGCTTTGGAAGATATAAATTTTGCAAAAGCTTCTAATATTTTTAAGAAAAAATATCCAAGTCATCTTAGTGAAATCATCAATGAGAAGCATGAAGTAGTTATTACCTTTAATACTTTAGGTTCTCATACATCCATATAGGTCAGTATGGATCAACTTTAATGGATTTTTAGTGGAGAAATCCTTGGATTTATATCTTATTTTGGTTTACTTCCCATGAAGACATGCCTTACAAAGAGAATGAGGAATCTTATAAATCTTAGTCATATACCTTACCAACCCCTTTGAACTGATCTTTATCATGTTATCAAAATGTATATGTCTAAGTCTTCTATGCCAAATCTATCTTTCTTCCACTTGACCCATGAAGCACTCCTCCTTGGATTCATGGAATACATTCATGTTATTATATTTTTTATAAACATTTATAACTAACAAACCTTTCTTACTTCATAAACATCATCATGAAAAGTTACAACATTTCCTTGCTTACACATTTGGCTCGCACTTAAAATATTTTGTTTTAAACCTTCTACATCTAATACATTCTTAGTCTTAGAATGACCATTATCTAAACTTGCAGTACCTTTGCCAACTATGTTACCAAATTTGTTGTCACCAAATCTCACTGAACTAGGGTTGGTCTTCTTGAGAAAGACAAACTTCCTCTTATCTCATTTCATATGATTTGAGCATCTACTATCTACAAACCATCTCTTATTCCAATCTTATTTATCATGTAAGCATGCTTGAATAAACATTGACTCTTCCTTTGGTGGACCTCTTAAATTCTACTTATTTTCTTCTTCAATCTTAGACTAACTCTTCTTGAACCATTGATGGTGTCAATGACTTGTATATCATTTTTCTATAAAGATCTTTTGAAATATTTGGCTATATGACCTTATTGGTTATAATTGTAGCATATAATATTCCTTTTGATCTCTAGAGAGAAAGCACAATCCCTATATCTATCACCAAATTAATTACAAGAGAAGTAGTACCCATTAAATACATCATTCAAATTTGACCTTCCTTTTTTCAATCATTACCTATCCATTAATTTTCATTCTTAACCCTTTTGGTGGAGCTAAAATCCATTTTGTCCTTGGATAAGATTATATCTAAGTAAGTCATGACTTCATTTTTAAATTATTCCTCCCTTTGGTTGAGACCTTTAACCATCATGACCTATATATTCTTGATTGTTGCTTCTATATATTTCACTTACATATTCAAAATATTCATGCTTGAAATAACATTTTATAAAGCACATACTAGTTTGTCTTGAAGATAAGACATAGCCTCTTTGTCAACCATTATAACTTTGATCACATTCAAGTGGTTAAACTTATAAGAAGGACCTGCTTTGATATGAATTGATAAAAGTATAACTACTTTGGTGGGGAGGGGGGGGTGAATCAGTGAGCCTAGATAATCCAATTTTAATTTCAATCCTTTCAAATTCTTATTGAATAACCACAAGCATTCATGAAGCATGCACATCATTCATATAAATGAATAAGGGAGAAAATTAAAGAACAATAACATTACACATAACATATGTGGGAAACCCTCTTGGGAGAGAAAACCCACTACAACATATTATTGGACTATTATCTTATAATAATAAGAACCAATTTAGACAAACTCTATTTGATCAAGGAACTACCATCCCTTATTTTAGTGAAACTGGAATCCCATAAGGAGCTACCACACTTGTCTAACTAAGCTACCATAAAAATTAGACATTTATCAAGCTTCACCTTTTAAGGAAGCTAAAAATCCCTATATTTTGAGCTACCACAACAACACCTAATAACAAATCCATATTTAAATTGATGTCTTCAACACCTGATGATGGACCTTTGACTATCACTCTTTACCTTCACTCACACTCAATATTTAAACCTATAAGAGAAATATTATGACATAAAAAATATGAATTATAGGTCATACACACCATTATCAACCTAATCTTCTCTTCAACTCATCTACTAAGCACCCACCCTTTCCTTTACTTCATAACACTATGCTCTTAATGCAAATTCCACACACTAGCCTAAAAACCAACACATTTAGTTTCACTATTTATAAAAGCATTCATGATTATCGAGTTTAAAATATTTTATTATCAAACACAATACATCCCTTCACCCTTAAGGAATCTTTCATGGGTCACACTTAAGCACAACACACTTTCAAATAGTCCTAAGTCACTTTTTAGGTCCTATGGAGACCCATTCACCTCTTTGACACTTCTTTGAGTAAATTAGGAACACATGAACTATTTTTAACATATGAAATCATTACACATGATCTATATGTTCTATTTAAGTTCTAAAAATCATTAGTGCATGCTTCTCCTAACCCCTAATTAGCTCAAACACTTCTATATACATAGATTCATTATGAACAAAAACATAATCAACTTTTAACCCTTTGTTCATATAGGATATGATTACTAAAACATTAATAATGAAAAAATATTGTCCTCATGGAGTCTAAAACACTTAAAAATATCTATGTTAATATGATACATTGAAACTACATCAACACAAGCTCAAACATCCTTCTCAGGTTCTTAATAGACAAATGTGGAACACACAGTCAACTTTGAAAATTCATAAATTTGACTATAAAATATTTCAAATATTCAAATATATATTTACAGATGTTCCTTTTATTCCTCTACAAATTCACTTTTTACACCATGAGAAAATTTTTCATAGATCGAAATATATGGTCCAAAAACCAGACACTAGTCTTTCCTTTATTAAATTCAAATGGTCATAGTTAAACCTATAACACCATGTCCTCATCTCGTTTCCTCACTAATTATATTAAATAAATTCCATAAATCTTGTTTTAAATTTAACACATAATACACCACTATCCAAACATTAAACTTTGAACACTTAGCCTCATCTTGTGCAATCTTGTAATCTTAATCACACATGTTTTGTCAATCTCTTCAAGATTGTGCTTACTTTAGCAATGATAGACAATTGTCACTTTGACCTCTTGAATTTAATACACACCATTAATATATATTATTATTAACACCCAATCACCATTTATCCTTTTAATAATATTGATCTTTATCTATTCTCAATGTTAATCATTAAACACTTCACACTATCTCATTGTGTCTTGACATCTTAGAATGAACATGCTCCATCAATCCTTTTATAAGGAGATCGATCTTTAAATTTGTTAACCAATGAAAAATTTGACACATATGAATCAATACACACCATAGATATTGATCTGTACAAATTCTCATGAGCTATTAGATATCCATTTGGTCCTAGTATTTAACATCATGCAAAATAGACTATGGGGATCATGGTTGTTTGCCTAGAAGGCCAACTTTGGACCTTAATAAAAAAAATTATGATTAGATGTATGATATAAAATTTGGACCATATGATCTCCTCATATAGGATAATTAAAACATGTGTCAAACTACTTTTTAAACCTTCACATGTATGAGATATAACTCCATTAATATACTCACTCAGATTTCTTCTACCACAGAGCCAACTATGTTAAGAATTTTCTTAGAAGGCCAAAAGTTTTCACATGCATATATTTTGATGCACTTCATTACATGACCTAAAATTTAACATAAATCAACTAGGCACAAAACTAAATAAACCCATATGATAAACTTGTTTTTAAATGTCCACATGTGTGAGATATTTCATCACTAAACTACTTACTCAGCTCTTTCTTGTCTCATGCAAATTTGGCTAAGTATGAGAAAACACTATCAAACTACCTAAGAGCCAAACTTTTCAATTGAATATATTTTTTCATGATTAGTCACATGACCTAAGATTTTTCACATAATATCTAAGCACAAATGTGAACACAACCATATGACCAACTCCCCATGACACATCCACATGTGGCAATGGTGACATCATCAAATTGCCTACTTAGATTTTATGCCACTAGACCCAAAATTTCTATATAAAAAAAATGATCAAAAAAATGAAATCCACTCATACACATAAGCACTAAAATCATATAAAACCTTTTATAGGATCCTTTTTACATCCTTAAATCACCATACTCATCCCTGAACATCTCTAACCATACCAAAATTGAAGATCAACCAAGCCTCCTTCAAGCATACCAGGATATAGATATTTCACATTTTTTATTTGTCACTTAGACTATCGAGGCACTTCATCCACTCACTGAGACACCTTCATAACATCACCATGACATCATTGACAACTCTCTAATAGATTTTTCCATACTTTATGATTAGTCTATATTTCTATGCAAGAGATAGGCTTGCACTGGTCCTTATCTCCCCCATGATATTTTTATTGATTATAAAATTGTGTTTTGGATCATTACCATAGTATATAGGCATAATTCCATTTTTTTAGTTTTATCCCTTACCATTGGGAAATGCTTTTTTTAAATGACGTTCATAGTCCTCGAGCTTAAACTTCATTTCATTTTTATGACATCAAGTAGAGTTAGGCCCTTTAAAATTCATGATTAGAGTTCACACATGTCTCTCTACCAAAATACTATAGATTTAGAGGCTTTACAACATCAAAAATTAGGGGTTAGATACAAGGTGGTATGTTATGGGGCCTATCTACTTGTCCAAGTCCATGCTGGTAACCCACTAGTTTGCCAAGGTTTCATCCACTTTGTTCCCTTTCCAAAAAATGTGAGAGATGGTATAATATCAATGGATAAGGAGGCATTTAGAATTAATATTAATTTTACTAATGGTGTGTGAGGGATCAACAAGGTGAAATGTAATTATAAGTGATTTTTTAAAAACTATGACCACATATAAAAAAACAACCATGATTACAGCCACAATGGTTTGAAATGGTTTAATATGCAATTGGGATAATAATATCATAATTAAATTGGAATAAATTATTAATATAGTATAAATTGATACCATATAATTCACCAACTGTATCTCTAATAAATTATGGTAGATGGTCAATAGTGAACTATAAATAGAAACATAGCTACTCAAAAACTAAAGTAAATATAAAAAAGATAGAAAGTAGCCACATAAATATGTATATGTAGTTAACTTGTAAATTAATTTTGAAAATTAATACAATAAATGATAGCTTACCCTTATTCTTGTTGAAAAGTAAATGTGAAATAAATCTTGTAGTCAAAGAACAATATGAAATGCAATCTTGGATTTATTGTGAGTGCTTAAAGTAGTTCCAAAAGTAAATGATCATAAAATTACTATTTTATAATACAAAATTTATATACAGGAAAATAATTCAAATAAAATATGGTTCTTGTTTTAAAATTTTCGAGAAGAAACATGCAATATTTTGAGAGAGAAGAGATTAGTCAATAAATACTTAGTTGAGATAAATGATATAATATCATGTTACAATCTTAGGTCAGATCAAGTTATTTTAAGAAAATAACACATTAAATCATGGAGGGAAACTATCCATTTAAATACTTCATAATGGTTATGATATTTTAGTATATATATGCTTAACCAAATTAAGTTTCTTAGTTATAGTGCATAATTATTATATTGAGATGAAATCTCACCCTGGTATATTTGATTGAATGAAAAAATTTGTGATATTTTTGAATGTATGAGATCTTAACCAGATCATCTATTTGTACATAATAGTGAAATAAGGTGTAATCCTTAGTTTTACCCTCTAGAAAGTGTGAAAATGTCATGTGTGTGGATTGGTGGATCATGACATAAACTCATATCATAATTACTATTGAAGCATGAGCATGATGAAGTCTATCTCTCCTAAAACAAATATGATATATAGGTGAATTCATTCTAACTTAATCATGATTTTCATTTCTCTTGAGATTATAAATATATTAATAGTAAATCTAAGTATTAATTTTTTTTACTATTAGATCTAACTATGATATGATATTCATGTTTAGTTTTGAGGTTTGGATTACTTAGAAATGAACTATTTAGCTTGACCTCAATAATTTAACCAAGGAATAAATGTTTTCTTATTTCTCTTGAAATTTATAGGAGTAAGTAATTAATCTATGTGATGTTTTCCTTGGGTCTAGATTAGTGTATTGCAGTCCCCTATGTTAGGGATAAGGGTATATTTGTGAATTATCATTTGTTAGTTTGAAAATGTATAACCACCCCATTGGGTTTTACTAGAATATAGTAATTTCCTAAATTAATTACATATATTTATCATTTAGATTTCACCACAAGAAACCTAATTAGTGATCTTTAACTAACTGTATTAATTTAGTTAACCAAGAATTTTTATATCTAATCCACATAGATAAGGATCACTATGAACAGATATATAAATCACAAACAATACTGAATAACAAATAAATACTACATCTAATCACAAATCAAATAGTACAAATTTAGCCATGATTGATTCAACATTACAACCACTTTTGTAGAAGTATAATGTATAAATTTTATAGTTTTCAGTAATACATAATAATATCTCAAATAATAACACATGGTACAAAGATCTATATATCATATTTTATATGACTCAAGAGTCTCCATGACTAAAATATCAATTTATAATCTCAAGTTTAGTCCCTAGTATAGTACTCTAGTTGGAAAATAAAACATCATCTGAGTGATTTTCCACATCAGCCATAGAAAATAAATCCCTCATACTATCTCCCAGAAAATGGGATGGCCCTTTCTAAATGGATGGGTAGATAATGATGGTATGATAATTCATAGTAATAAACTAGAAACTGTGTCTTGAAGATATCTAATATATAACATGTACCATAAATAAATTCATTCTAATATGATATCACACAAATATGAAAACTATATCAACATATGAAATGGTAATATTTAATTCAAAACATTACATTGGCCAAAGTTTTCAATAATTAATGATCTTTAGGATCAATAAAATCCATACACACCACTCAATTAGATTACGCCTCATCTTGCATTGATGGCACTAATTAAGATAGTATAATTCATCCACTACTTATTTAAGGTTATGAATGTGATATTCGATAAAAATATATAATAATATTAAAAACTAATAGATTCATTCATAATATTGAACTTTAGATAATAAAAATCATGCTAAGTGCATAAATATCACATACATTCATTTAGTTCGTCAAATGAAATGCAATGAATCCATAACATCTAGTTTACTACAAATAACTCATAATCCAAAATAGTCCTCAATATAAAATATCATTCAAGTAATTAATATATATAAATTGTTGGTTACCCTTCTCAAAAGTAACTTATAATGCTATTTCATCTTGAAATAATCATTATAACACAAGACTATATAATTATTCATATTCCACATATAAAATAAAACCCAGTCCAAAAACTAACAATAAGCTCCGTATTTAAACTCTTAAATAATTTAATTTAATGCTTCTATACAAACATTTAAAATATATTATAGAATTAATTTACACACTAAATGACAATAATATTTTCAATCACTACTACTACTACTACTACTACTACTACTACTACTACTACTACACACACATGTATGTGTATGTTTATGTGTATGTGTATGTGTATGTGTATGTGTATGTATATGTGTATGTGTATGTGTATGTGTATGTGTATGTGTATGTGTATGTGTATGTGTATGTGTATGTGTATGTTTATGTGTATGTGTATGTGTATGTGTATGTGTATGTGTATGTGTATGTGTACACACACACACACACGCACACACACACACACACACACACACACACACACACACACACACACACACACACACACACACACACACACACACACACACACACACACACACACACGGTAAACCAGTTCAATTTTATGACACAATCCACAACTATATATTTTTTTCATATATGCATATGTACATACACACACACACACACACAAATCTGTGTGTGTGTAAATATTCAAATACCATTACATTACCATATAAATACCATCTTATATATGGTATACACTAAGGATGGCATCCACTACAAAATATCTTGGAGTAATTTACATAATCAATGTATACATATCCATCATATAAAATAGCCCCTAAATCTATTTTATTAAATTAAATGACACCATAAATTTTTGTTTCACTCAAACACACATAGTTTTCATAAATATACAACCACTAATTTATACCAATACTCTTAATCACAAATGATTATCCCATTAGTTTAAATTTACATTTACATTATATGCATTTAGTCGAAACACACACTCAACCGAACTATACCCAAACTAGGTCTTTTGATATAATATCACAGACTTATCCATTTAAAATTTTTATGCACAAAAATATAAAAATGTATACCCAATATTACTAATAACTATGCAAAGTTATTTTTCAAATTAAAACTAATTATAAATAAGCAACATCAATATATAGTCAAGTTAATGATTGAGTACTCACATCAAGTGAATATAATGAAATCTTAACTCTCATATTAACATCAGTATATATATTTAAGCATACAACTGAGTGCAAAAATAAACCCTTCGCTCATCCAACAACCCATACCTAGGCTTAAAACTTAAACCATATTGTTATCATATTCTCATATAATTAAATATGTAGGGTACTATATTCAAAATAGAGTCCATAATGAATACTATGACCTACAAATATAAAATGAATAGAATTCATGTCAAAACCCAAAGTATCAAAATCTAATTTTAACCAATTATGTGTACATGTTTGTGTGTGTGTGTGTGTGTGTGTGTGTGTGTGTGTGTGTGTGTGTGTGTGTGTGTGTGTGTGTGTGTGTGTGTGTGTGTGTGTGTGTGTGTGTGTGTGTGTGTGTGTGTGTGTGTGTGTGTGTGTGTGTGTGTGTGTGTGTGTGTGTGTGTGTGTGTGTGTGTAAATCTTCAAATACCAATACAATACCATACAAATACCATCTTATCTACAATATACACTGAAGATGACATCCATAGCCAAATATCTTTCATTAATATGTACACTTAATGTATATATATCCATCAAATAAAATAGCCCCTAAAGCCATTTTATTAAACTAGATGAAAACATAAATTCTTATTTCACTCACACATGCAAATTTTCCATAAATATACAACCACTAATTTATGCCAATCCTTTTAATCACAAATCATAATCCCATTGGATTAAATTTACATTTACATTAAATGCATTTACTCAGATCATACACTCAACTAAACTATACCCAAACTAGGTATTTTGATATAATATCACAAACTTATCCATATAAACCTTTTTATGCACAACAACATAAAAATGTAGACCCAATCTTACTAATAACTATGCAAAGTTCTTTTTCAAATTAGAATTAATTCTGAATAAGCAATATCAGTATATAGTCAATCTAATAATTGATTACTCACATCAAGTGAATATAATGAAATCTTGACTATCATATTAACATCACTATATATATTTAAGCATATAATCAAGCACAAAAACAAACCCTCTACTCATCCAACAACCCATACCCAGACTTAAAACATAAACCATATTATTATCATATTCCCATATAAGTAAATATGTAGGTTACTAGATTCAAAACAGAGTCCATAATGAATAGTATGACATGAGTATTTAAAATGAATAGAATTCGTGTCACAACCCAAAATATCAAAATCCATTTGAAACCAATTGTAATATATATATGTGTGTGTGTGTGTGTGTGTGTGTGTGTGTGTGTGTGTGTGTGTGTGTGTGTGTGTGTGTGTGTGTGTGTGTGTGTGTGTGTGTGTGTGTGTGTGTGTGTGTGTGTGTGTGTGTGTGTGTGTGTGTGTGTGTGTGTGTGTGTGTGTGTGTACACACACACACACACACACACACACACATACAAATACCCTCAAACACTCTACGTTTTAAAATACCATAGTATATATAAATATATTTATAAAATTATACATATATATCTATAGATAATTTAATGGTTCATCTAAGTATATTCATATATATATATATATATATATATATATATATATATATTACAAGTCTATTTTTTAATAAGGAACCCATTTTTAATACCGAAAAATCTAAATAAAAAAGCACAGTCAAACCCATATACAGTCTAATGTTTAAATCCATAGATTTAAATACTTTAATGACTATAAATCAAACTAGTATTAAACAACTAGTTCAAGCCATATTATATATATAGCCATTAAAATAATCTTTCATTATTGAATAATGATATTCAATTTGCAAGAGAAGTTTAAAATAGAGATTTTAAAATCCTACAACTATGGTGAAATCTATAGCTCTACCCAACCTTCTCAGATTACCTTGGGTTGGATGTAGGGTTTTATGGATGATAAGCCTTCCACAAGGCCTTAGATATAGTCCATTTATTCCATTCTTAAAATAATGAAAACCTAATAACCAGACAAATTCGAAAACCCATTCAATATTTCACACATAAGAATTAAAATAAAAAAAACCAACCTGGTAAATATGCTAAGGTGCTGAATATCTTCTTTTCCTTCACTCTAATTTTATCCTCCTCTTATATTTTTTCTCCATTTTCTGTCATGTGTCATGTTGTATCCCCATAACCTTCTCCTTATTCTTTTTATTCGTTTCCATTAACTTACTTGCCACCACCTTCTCCTCCATTAACAACTAATTAAACTAACTGCATAAATGCATGCCTAGATAGGTCAATAGATCTCCCTTTTTTTTTCCATTCACCACCATGAAATTCATAGTAAACTCCATTATTTTCTCCAAATTATGATTAAATCAAATTAAATGTATGATGGCAAACCCTAATCATCTCAACAGTTCCATAGAATCCATAAATAATCATAATAAAATATGCATGACATTAACTTAATATTATTCCCTCATCAACTTTCTAAACTAGAAAAATAATCAAATAAACCATAATTCATAATCTTCATGCTATACCATGCAACAAATATCAACTTTATTGATAATAACTTTCCATCCAAAGTTGAATAATCGACTAACGTATTAACTATATAGTATGGCAATACTATATGTTTTCAAAGATTATAGTTTAATGGTACAATGCCATCCACAAAACACACTTTTCAAACACAATTATTTCCTTAAACCATTTATCAATATAGTCAACATATTTCATAATCTAACATATATTATGAAATTCTACCTTCGATCAATCATTTAATCAAATACAAGGATATTTTAAAACAATGTTACTTATATCTTTTGACATTTGAATTTAAACATATAAATTATAATAATAATCTATAATTATTATTATCTAAATCTTAAAGGTCAAATAAAAATTAGAATACGTCATAACATCATAAGTTTATACTATATAGTCATACCTAATAAGGTAGTAAAATAAGTAAAATATATACGAATTCAGCCAAGAAATTATATCAAGTAAGATAAGTTATGTATGGTCACTAAATTAGTTAAATCACTTCAAAAAAATCAACATGATAATTAATTACTATTATATTAGTGAAAACATAAAAGATCACAATATTCATTCTAGTGAAAAATAATTCATACTACAACTAGCTATCAAAAAATTAATCACACAACATAAAATACAAATGTGGTGTGTATAAGGGTTTTCAGATTTGTTCACTATCATCCCCCAACATCTCCATCTAAACGACCCTATCTGATGATGTTCTCCCTCCATCACAATCTGAGCAAATAATTTATCCTATATTCACCTTATAACAATAAAGGTAGTTAGCTTGAAACATCATTATATCCAAAAATAATGTAGTATAATTAAGAAACATGATTATAATATATAGAATGCAAAACTACTGCTAACTCATATCAAACTAATCATATAAATTAACACATAACTGTCCCATAATCAACATATGTCATAAATATTAGTTAATCAACTAATAAACCATAATAATCCTCATATCAAACATGTTTTTTAGCTTAGAGAGAAATTAGGATGTGACATCCTTCTCCCCTAAAATTGGTCGTCATCTTGATGACATTTATTCAAACATAAATTATTAATTTGAAAAATTATTTAATAGAAAATAATATAATTTGTAGTATAAAATCAAGTAGAAAAATGTGGAAACAACCAGTAAAATTGATCATAATCCTCCCAAGTGGCACTATCCTTATAATATTGGTCCCATAAGACCTTACACTATGACACTTCTCTATTATGAAAATGGAGTTTACAAGTGTCAATTACTCTGATTAGTTCTACCATAACCACCTTGAGAACCAAAACCTTCAAATCATTTCAATCAAACACATGTGATGGATCAACAACATACTTTTTAAGATAAGACACATGGAAGACATTATCCAAAATAGCTAGAGTCAGTGGAAATACAAGCCTATATGCTACAAGATTGACCAATTTAAAAACCTTGAAGATTTCCACATTTATCAGTGAAAGTTTCACTAACTTCCAAAATTTAATCTATTTTTTCTATGGATTAACCCATAGTAACACTTTATCACCAATCAAAAACTACCTATTTATTCTCCTTAGATTAGCATAACTTTTATATCTATCATTGGCCTCATCCAACCTCTGCTTGATTATCCTGACTTGATCTTCCATTTTTGAAATCATCCCATGTTGAAAGACCACCCTATATTCTAAGTTGTCTCATTTGATTGGTGTTATACACCTCCTTATGTACAATGCCTCAAATAGAGCCATCTTCAATGTTGATTATTATTATTTTTTGTAAGCAAACTCAAATACTGTAAGGTAATCTTCCCACTTTGATTTCTGATCTATTCCATACATATAAAGGAGATATTTTAAAACTTGATTAAATCACTCTATTTGTCCATGAGTTTATGGCTGACAAGTAGTGATAAAGTTCAACTACATATCGAGAGTTGAATTTAGATTCAACCAAAACCTAGAAGTCATCCTTAGATATCAATCCAAAATGATCTTCTCTAAATAATCATTTAATTGATACACTTATTTTATGAACCTCATCACAAGAATAGGTGCATCATTTGTCAAGTTGCATGATATGAGGTGGGCTACCTTGGTTAGTTTATCAACTTTAACCAAAATCAGGTCATGTTTATTACATGATAATGGTGAACCTTGGACAAAGTCCATACTAATCACTTGCCACTTTCAATATGGTATGTCATGTAGATATTTCAATCTAGATAGATGAACATGTTCAAATTTCACATATTGACATTGTAGAAAATGAGACAAATTTTTTTGCATCTCTCTTCATTCCTTTTCAAAAATAGAGTTGTCTAAGCTTATTCATGATCTTGGTTACTCTTGGATGTCCTAAATATGGGGAATTATGAAATTTTTTTAACATTGTGCTCCTTAGATTTTGTTTATGAAGCACATACATTCTATCTTTGTACTATAAAATACCATCATTCTCTATCTTGAATCCATTATACCTAATATTCTAAACATTCTCAAATAATGCATTCTAGCTTGATCATATAATTCATCTCCTAGAAAGAATTTGATTACTTGATATCTGAAAGTATTCATGATAATATTCATGACTACTATGTATCTCTTACAAATTAGAGCATCACCTACTCTATTCTCCTTGCCTTTGATATAATTACTATCATAATCATAATAAAATTAGAAATATAAACATCATGTTTGAATAAAATTTAGATTTGGTTGGTGAATATGTATTTTAGTACCAAGTTATGAGTCTTGAGCTCAAATGGTTTTACTAATAGATAATGCCTCCAAACTTGCAAATAATATATAATTATCATAAGTTGTAGGTTACAAGGGGCATAATTCACCTCATATGGATTCAGTTTCTTAAACTCATAGGCTACTTCTAAGCCATAAAATAAGAACTCCTCTAATTTCATCTATGGATATATTAGTAATCACTGAGAATTGATTATTACGATCGATAAATTTTAGTATTGATGCTAAAGTAAGGCTCATTTTTAGTACCTAAAACGATACCTTGCACTTATCTAACCAAACAAAACTTTGATTCTTCTATTGAAGAGAGATAATTGGATTATATATCTTAGATAAATTCAGAGTGAATTTCATATAATAGCTAGCTAATACCATGAATGTTATTACCTCATTCACATTATTTAGTGTTGGTCACTCCATTATTGCTCTTATCTTTTTTGGATATATTAAAATACCATCTATAGAGATAATATGTCCTAAATACTACACTGTATTTTGGAAAAATGCACAATTAGACAACTTACCATATAATCTATGCTTTCATAAACATTGCAAAACCAATTCTAGATGTTGTAAGTGCTCTTCCTCATCCTTGGAATAAATGAGGATTTCATCCAAAAAAACCAAAATAAAACAATCCAAGTAATCTATGAACACACTATTCATAAGATTCATAAGTGTTGTTGGACAATTTGTCAATCCAAATGGTAACACTATGAACTCATAATGCCCATATCGAGCCTTGAATGTTATTTTTGAAATATCCTCTTCAAGGATCCTCAATTGGTGATACCTTAATCTAAGATCAATATTAAAAATTATTGTTTCCCCTCACATTTGATTAAAGAGATAATCAATGGATGGCAATAGATATCTATTTTTAATCACTAATTTATTCAACATCTTGTATTCTATACATAAGAGTAGAGTGCCAAAGATAAATGGAGCACCCCATGGTAACATACTTGGTCAAATTAACCCTTCTAACAACTCCTAAATGTGTGCCTTTGACTCAACCAATTTAGTAGTTGTCATTATGTATGATTCCTTAGACTATGGTATTGATCCATGTATGATATCAATCAAGAAATCAAAATTGTGTTTAGGTAGAAATCATGGTAATTCTTCCAAAAACACACCATGAAAGTTTCTTAGAAAAATTTAATCTATGATAGATGGTTCCTTAGATTCTTCCATCTCATTTATCTTAACAATAAATTCCTAACATCCCTTCCTTTGAGATTTCATGAGTTGAATTGTATAAATCTATCTTAGTTTCAACTACCTTATTTCTCCCTGAAGTTGTGTCTAATTTCCAAAATCATCTTGAGACTCAATCCTCTTCAAAATATAGTCAACCTTGGCTTGATACTTCATAATCCAATTAACTCATAGGATCACATCATATGATTCCAATAGTGTTGCAAAAATATATAATACTATAGCGAATTATGGAAAGTTAATATTTACTTCAACTAGACACCTTTTAACTTTGACCTTTGACTCTTTCCCATACCATACTGACCATGAATTTTCCATAACTCCATCCTTTATATATAATTTACTAAGCATTCTAAGAGCAATGAAAAACTATTTATCTCCTATATCAATCAAAATAGAAACTGGATGATCGAATAAAATACCTATCATTTTTATGGGTGAGGCTTGATACTTGGTCTCTTGATTATCAAAATTTACATGAATCTGATACTAAATCATACCTTATTAAGAAGATGAACCCTTATTCCTTGATTTATCTTGAGGTCATTCTTGATAAAAATGGTCACCTTCATAAATGAAACAACCTCCAACTGGTCCTTTCCTCTCAGACTATTGGTTTCCCTTAAAACCAAATTTGAAATTATTACTAGGTTTCTTACTCTATGAACCACTATTAAACTTGGTGTTTTGATTCTTGAACTAACCCTTGGAATCTACACTCCTCTACTTCTAGTTTTTCTTCTTGAAGGCTAGTTTATAACTTCCAAATTTTTTTTTGAACTTATCTTTGACTTGGGAAAGAGATTTCAATTTATTTTCCTGTTTGATCACCTTATCAAAAATCTAATCCATAATAGATGAATCATGCACATCGACTTTATAGTCTATTTGGGGTTTCAATCCCATGATGAATTTCTTGATTTTGAAACTCTCATCTATTTGATACCAAGGTAAATAATTAAGGAATTTTGTGAATTATTTCAATTATTTCATTCACTAACAAATCCCCTTGCTTAAGATTTTAAAATCCCATAATATTTTCAATAAAGTAAAACTGTGGAATCCATCATGACCTAAATAGTGTCACAAATTATTCCTAAGTGGTGGTGGTTGAGTCGAGGTTCATTTCAAGCTTCTTATTTTCCCACTAAGTTGCTTCTTCACCAGCAAGCTGATAAGCTCCTTAGACTAATTTTGTGACTTTGAAAACAATATGAATCTCAAAATACATCTCCATTTCTACTATCCATGCTTTAGCTTCATCACCCAAAATAGTTCTATCAAACTTGGGTGGATTCATCTTTTTCATGTCATATGCCAAATTTGTAGCTACTTGAGCTCTCACATCCTATGGCACCTCCTCATGCCTCTATGCTTAAAGATGTTCCTAGTCATTAGGATGATCTTTAGGTTCCTCCTCAAAATTATCCTCTTCATGGCCATGCACTTCTTATTCTAGGGCCATGATTCAATCCTTAGTCTCTTGCATGGTTGTGAGGATTAAATCCAACTTTGTATCTTTCTCAGTGGCAAATTGATTTGGATCAATAGGGTGTTTGGTATTTTAGGTACCCTCACCTCTTTGTATTATGTACATCATTGTTATTCTTATTTATTAGTATAATAAGTTTACATTAGTGGGCACATTAAGTCCTAGAGTTTGAGCCTTAACTTTGATACCACAATGTAACAACCCCACTAGGTTAAACTAGAATATAGTAATTTAAAATTAATTACATATATTTATCATTTAGTTTTCACCATGATAAAACTAATTGGTGATATTTAAATAATTATATATTTAGTTAACCAATAATGTTTATAGCTAATACACTTAGCTAAGGATCACTATGAAAAAATATAGAAATCATGAAAAATACTAAAAAACCAATAAACATTGCATCCAATCATAAACGAAATAGTATACAGTTAGCCACAATTGATACAACATTAAAACCACTACTATAGAAGTATAATGTATACATGTTATAGTTCTCAAAAATACATAATAATATCTCAAATGATAAAACATGATACATATCTCCACAGAGTAGAGTCTCCATGACTCAAGTATCAATCTAAAATCTCAAGTATAGTCCTTATTATAACTCAAATTTACACCCTTGAGAGGGTGACTCAAGCCCTCTTAAATTTAGCTATGTAATGGGTTTGATCATAGGTTGTGGGTAACCTTTAGATGGATAAAACCTCTAGGTTATAGGGCTAACTCCCCTTGATGTATAAATTAGGCTCCATTATGCTATTAATTTGAAACAAAAAGGGAGAAGGATGAAATGAAAACAAAGGGGGAAATACACTAGGTATCTGATCTCTACCAAATATCTGTATGCGCACTTATAGATCAAGAAAACTAACCTTACATACACTACCCCTAATATGAATCTCTCACATGAGTGTTTTAATGTGAAGGTTTTTATTGTTATTTTAGATAGAAGGACTAACCAAGATGTCTTGAATGACACTAGAAGATAGACAATATCACTCAACCCTCTCAACATACTTATACACATCACATGACTTACATAATAATCTTTCAATCTATATCTAGGTGCTAAAAAGGATAACATGCCAAGAAAGGTAAGTAAATTCACATGGCAAGATGAACTATTCATTCACCCACACTAATTATAGTCATAGGAGGAGGTAAAACCAATTAAATTTCTTTAAAAAAAGGCAGAAAAATGGGCAAGGATTCACCATAACTAGCTGTAGGATACAAACTTATCTAATTAAGGCTCAATATATATATAAATTAAGAGAAGGAGAGGAGGGCATAGGAGGGAGGGATATATATATATATATATATATATTTATTTATTTATAGAGAGAGAGAGAGAGAGAGAGAGAGAGAGAGAGAGAGATAAGTGTATCAAGAGTTAACATAAAGATAGGGGTTATAAAACTATCTCATAAGGTTCTAAATACCATGTGTATATCCTTTGAAGATTCTCCCTTACTCCAAGTGGTATAAGAGTTAGAATGTTTTCTTAACAAATGGCCTTACTTTCTAAAACTGCCCTTTACTTTGGATTATGGAATGAAAAGTGTCCTTATTGATGTTTAAATCATGTTGAGTTAAACCTATTATATACTCTTGACACCTCTCAATTGATGCCTTTAGGTTCCCTTTGACACATCACTTCATTATTTTGCTAGGTGTCTAGAAATTTCTTCACCTCACTAGGCTAATCTCGCTTACAAGTGTCAAAAATTGAATTTATATTCTCAAACTCATTATAAATCCATATATGGTATATTTAAATCATATTATACCTAAAAAAATCATTTATAAGTCTCAAACCAACCCTAAGAACTCATTTTACACCAAAATCTCCATTTTGGCTTCATTCATTGTAGCCATAAAATCATGTAAAACTCCTTGTTTAGAGAAGAGTAAAAATTATAATGAGAAAATAGATGAAAAATTTGAGTACTAAGTATATATTTAAATCTCCATTCCAATTTTAAGGTCTAGAATCTAAGTGGAAGTGTTATTTTTCTACCTTTCTCTCTCCTAACTAGGTCTTACTTAGGCCTCCCTATGTAAAGATTGAATTTTGGCTCCACAAGATTCCCACTCGTGTGAAACCTCAAATAAATGTCTAATTAAATTTTATTTCCTTATAATTATCCTCCATGTCAAATTTGAGATTATGATAACTTGTATGGACCTCTCAAGTAGCTTAATACAATCCTTTTTGGTCTATTTCATACAATTGAGTACTTGCAAGTACAAACCAATGGAATGGGGAGGTACTTAGGGGATTTTTGGAAATTATTTAGGTATTTTTATGGTTTTTATAATTCATCTTGATGCATATAAATCCTCTTCTCTCTAATCAGGTTAAAACTAGCCTATTTGGGCAGCCTATTAGTGCCTTACACTCTTAAGGATGATTCATAAAGATAGGGGAATAAATAAATTAACCAATTCCACAAATTTAAATTAATTTTTTTCTTATATATATCTTTAATAACCAAGGGTCCCATTCATTCTTTCTATTCTATATTGAGCAAGAGAAATTGACCTCTCAGGTTCATGGATTGCATTATGTAATGCCAAGAAGCATTGGGGCCTATAGGTGGTGATTTCATCTTAGTTTTAAGTTTAAAATGACATAAAAAGGTATATTACATCCTCATTAACTTATTTCAATGGTAATATTTACCATTTTTATCTATTAGGTCTCTTGTAACCTTATTTACTCAAGCCTAGGGTTCTTAAGTAAGACAAGGTAAAAAAACCCTATTTACTATGTTGACTTCATTTTATCCACTATTATAAGGTTATAAAATTATTTAAATTCTTTAATAAAACTATCAACACTACCTCAGGTCTCCAAGTCTTAATTTCATCCTTTGTCAACCTAATTTTCTCTCTCAAGATTGTATATCCAGCTGTGTATGTAGTTAGGCTTATTATGCATGAACAAGGTTTGTAAACATTTGCTTCACTTTTTAGATAGGATAATGTCATCACCATTAATTATCTAAAGCTATTCACCTCTCTTATTTCCTATTTTATTCACTTTAAACAAATAAATTTTGTCTTTCCAGGTAAGATAGGTGTGTAGCTCATGTTGGTTGAGTAGGTGGGGTTTGATTAACTTAAAGACAAATAATTCTAATTTAAAATTACCTTAAGGTAAAATGTAACCTCCATGACCTCTTAAAATTGTAATATAATCCAAAATATGATATAATACTCATTTCATACATGTTATGTCTTCCTCTTGTAAGATTGAAACTAGCCTACTCAGCCTATCAATATAGATGTTCATTGTCTCTACAGGGTTAGATTTAGCTCTATCTAGTTATCTTACTCTATAATTTTTGTGGGTATTAATTATATCAAATAGTTTTAGAACTTACCCTTCACTTTACCAATTTAAACCACATGTTTTTCATTAACACTACCCTACTTTCATATTCAAACTCACTTGCATTGCCTAACAGACCTATAGGTCTCTTGAACTCCACAGTTGAGTTTCCTCTTTGACCTTAAAGTGCCAATGATAGTTTTGAGAATTATTTTTATAATACATGAGTTCTTAACTCATTATAATTTCCACCCAAATCACCATTATCAAACCTCATTGTCCTTTCTGTGTTCTATCTTCTCTTAAGGTGGCTATAGGTGTTGTTTTGAGGTCTAAATGTATGATGTTTTGAGTTTGTTATTTTCAACTACACCATGAAACCTATAGTATATAAACCTCATTTATAGAAATTTCTCACTTCCTAATAAGTTTAATTTCCCCCTTTTTATCATATTCAAACCCATTTTCTCTTATTCAAACTCAGGCTTGTGCATATGTGTCAAGGCCTATGAATTTAGTCATAGTAACCCTCATTAGTTTCTAGATAGTTTAAGTGTTATTATGAGTCTTTTTACTCATATTATCCTATGAATTTTATTTAAGATTTAACCTTACTCTTTTTAGACACCATTTCAAACAATAATGCTCAACATTATATTAAAAAGAGACCTACAGGCCTGTGCAGACATGTATGTCTACATTTGATACAAGAGACTTTTGTAAGCTTTATCTTGACATTTTTCAGACTTTTAATTAAATATAAATCAACATTTTATAAATTATATATGATTAAAATCCTCCAAATTATCCTAAATAATGAAAAAAATAACTTTTACAAATATCCATTTGCAACAATCTTCACACACCCATTAAATGAGGTTAACCATGAATTATTTAGAGGAAATGGTGTTGGGAATAGCATGGAGGGTGGTTGAAGAATTTTAAATTGTATTTATTAGATTAAAAACATGAATAAATATCTTCATTTCACCCCTCCAAACATTGTGAACCTGTAGCAAATAGAGGCCATGATAGTCAACTTGCAGACTATGTAAGAGAGGAACCTTATTTTTCAAATAACTTCCTACACATGCCAACCTAGTGGATTAATTTATATTATTAATTTAAAGACCTATGAGGACCATTATAATTTATTTCATGAAGCTAATGAATTCACACTTGCAAGGGAATTCCATAAAACTCAACCTATGGGGATTTAAGCCTTAAAAAATGACCTTATCTCCTTAGCGATTATTCATAAATTTAATTAGCTAAATATAAAAAATAATTACACAAATTATAAACCCATATGGGTCCCATCCTTTGGATACAATCTTATCCTCTAATTTTACTTGTACAGCCTATACCATACATATGAAAACAACCTTCATGAGCTTTTGAAGGGATTGATAGAGGAGAGAAAGAGTTTTCTACAAATTTTGGACTTGAAACCTCATAAAAAAATTTAATATGTCCTATGGAATATAAAATTATTTTCATAACCTATTTTTACCTGTAAGTGATCTTAACAAGTCTCTTAACTCCCTTCTTTAACATTGAAACTCAAGATTCTAACGTTTATCTAACTTGATGACATGTTTTGTAGTTATTTAAATGATCCAAGGTCCTTGGGAATAATTTTTTATGGATTTTTCAATTGGGAAACTTTGACATACATGAAAATTAATGAAAAATCACCTTTTTCCTTCGTTAACCTTACCTTAAAGTCTATAAAAGAACTTTAAAGTTTCCAAATCAACATGAGATGTTATAACAAGGTGATTAAGACATAAATTAAATTTTATAAACTCCTAAAAACCTATTACACCCATTTAAAAACTCCCATCACTCCATGACAATACTAGACCACTATAAGACCATTATAGGACTTTATCTTAATTTCTCCAAATAAACATTAAACAATGCTAATAAGGGTTTATGAAGACTTTTAGAGACTATATAATGAATTAGAAGACTATGAATTATGTTATAAATAAATTTAAAAAAAAAATCCACCTATAAGGGTTGATGTTATGACCTTGGGGGTCAAAATTGGTCAAGAAATTAGTTATTCAAAGGGGTAGCATGCTTGCACTGCTAAATGGATCGGTAGCCTTGTCATCCCATTGGGAAATGGATTCATTTTCAATCAAATTCAGACATAACTAGACATTTACCATGAAAACAAAATCTAATTTTACCTCCAAACCACACAAACAAAGATAACACACATTAAGCAAAATAAACAAATGCACACATTTGCTAGTTCAGCACTTAGGGAATACAAAAAATAGGAAAAAAACTAATATATACAATTGACCTAAAATTTTATTCTTGATCATACATCAAAGGGTAATCTTATGATATATCTTACTCCATCAGATGAATAATGGCATGAATAAAGTTTCCTCTTGAACATTGCTCTTGTTGACTTCAACTTCTCCTCGCTTATTAATCCTCTTGGCATTTTCTCAAGTGAAGACATGGTAGTAAACCAGTCACTTATGAAGATGAATTACTCTTGTTCTTCAAGATCTTTCTCATGATGATCCTTAGATTAAACTTCATCCAATGATGCTTCTTTGACCTTCGTGGCATCTTGAATGACATCATACTTCTTACTAGCTACTACAAGCTCATCAGTATATTCAAATATCTTTGCATACTCAATCCAAAATTCATCATTTCACTCAATGAACATATCTTATTCAATCTCCTTATAATCATCATATTTAATAGGAAACATACCTTTGCAAAAACATTTAATATCTTGAATATACTAAAGGTATTGCATCCAATCATCTTTTGACTCTTATTTTTTATCAATATGAGCAAGTCCAACTAAAAGAGTACCCCCCTCATTCTCCTCAAGAATCACAGGGTTGTCAATAATTTCATATCTTTTTATGCATTCATGAGGTGATTTTAAGGCAACTTATTTAAGTTCAACCTTTTACTCATTTAGAACCATGTCAAATCATTCAAGACGTCAATTTTATTTCTTAGAGAGCTTTCCACCTCAATACCAGCTACAACCTCAATAAAGTCATATGGAATTGGATCTTCTTCTTTAAACACACCATCAAGACTATCTCCAAGAACATCATCCTTTAAAATTGAAATGTCTTTTCTTCTCCAAGTGGGGTACCAATGAGGATCTCATCATCAGACTCATTTGAGGTATATTCATTACACTTCCTTTGATATTCAATTGTAGTTGCAACATCCACTTAATTTGATTCCCATATTATAGGTTCCTTTTCAATAATGGATATGGTGAGAGGGTGATGAATTTGTTCATTAGTTGGAGAGGGAATATGAGGTATGGTGGATGTCCCATGAATGGGATTGGAGATGGAGGGAGTACTCTTACAATTTTGGGTCTTGGAAATGGGATATTATTGAAGGAATTATCAATTGTAATGCATGTTTAATTGGGTTATATATATTTCATTTTCTTCAACAATCACTTCACCTTTCTCATAGCCTTTTTGAGGCTCTTCAAAAACTACAAATTTATCTTCAACCTTCTCAACTAAGGCCTATTTTTACATTGAAAATCTTCTTAGCTAGACCTAGAAGATGGAGTATCTTGAGGCTCTTGAGGAAATGGGAATGGAGATAGAGCAGGCACAAGGTTTTCTTCCTTGACATCAATTTATTTGTCTTGGCTCTCTTCCTCTTACTTTCCCCAAGACTTCACTACTTGGTTCCAAGTTGGAACTTTGAAGCTAGTAGGTTCTATTGAGGATTAGATTAGCTCTATTATAGGATCCTATTAGGGATAGTGAATGGTTTCATGAGGATAAAGAGCATAATAAAAATGATATATAACACAAGAGGACTCTTGAGTAGGAGAGGGAGGGACTTTCATAGGTTCAAATTCTTCAACAAGAGTTGGCATGGTATAATCAAGAATCATAGTCCAATAATGACTCCAAGATGAATAGATCTTGATTTTTTGTGGAAGGATAGGTGTATTTTTAGGAAGAATTAAAATCAAAGGAGGTGAAATATGGATAGGAGATGATGGTTGAAGTTTATTTGATTGGGTCTCTTGATTCTCTGACCTCTCTAGTATCTCTATATACCATTGTATAAAAATTATCATTTCATACAACTCATTAATCATAACATATTGGGTTTCATCTCCAATTGACATCCATTTTTCCATCAAAATTTGAATTGACTTCCTCAACTTCTTAATGAGATGAAAAGGGATCAAGTACAGTTCTATATCCCATTTTTTCATCACCCCTTCTAATTTTATAAAATTTGGCTTGAGTGCTAATAAGGATATGGTAGGGGAAACATAATTTTGAGATGGAATTGAAGTAGGAAGGGAGGATTATTTATATTAAAAGTCTTGGTAAGGCTACTGAGGTATGTAATTGGAATCATATGAGGAAAATGTAGGAAAACCATATGACTGATATGGTTCATGACAAGGTTGATATAAATCAAAGTGAGGTTAATATGGATCATAAGGCTAGTATAGGTCATGATAAGGTTGATAAATGGTTATAAAATAGAATTTATATTCATAAAAATCCATCCTAACTTCATGAGTCAAATGAAAACACAATATATTATCAAATACTTTCAAAATAAGTACTTGGGTACTCAAACTAGTTAACTGCATTTGGATTCACCATTGATATTTGTTGAATGCCTCCAAAGGCTATTGGTTAGAATAAAAACACAAATAATTCTTCCATAACATTGGACCTTAGTTCAATTTTTCATGCTAGAACTATCATATCTCAAATTTTCACCCTTGAGAGGGTGATTCAATCCCTCTTAACTTGAGCTATGTAATGGGATCTATCCTAGGCTGTGTGACCTTAACATGGATCAAAACTCCAGGTTATAGGAATATCTCCCCTTGATGTATAAATTAGGCCCACATACACTATTAATTTGACATGAAAAGGGAGAAGGATGACATGAAAACAAAGGAGGTGATACACTAAATATTTTATCTATACTAACCAACATTATGTGTACTTATAGATCAAGAAAACTAACCTTACATACACTAGCCCTAATTTTAATCTCTCACATGAGCATTTCAATTTGAAGGTTTTGATGGTTATTTAGGCTAGGATTACTAACCAAGAGGTCTTGAATGACACTAAAGGATATAAAATCTCACTCAACCCTTGCACCACACTTACACTCTTCACATGACTTGTTGAAGAAGCTTTCAAGATGCATCAGGTGTTAGAAATGATAACATTCCAAAGAAGATAAGTCAATTCACTTGAAAATAACAAATATTAATTCACACACACTAATTATAGTCATATGAGTAGGTAAAAATAGTTGCATTTCATTAATCAAAGGCATATAACTAGGTAGGGCTTCACCATGCCTAGGTGGAGGATACAAACTTAGCCAATTAAGGTTTAATATATAGAGAAAGTATGAAAAGGAGAGAGAGAGAGAGAGAGAGAGAGAGAGAGAGAGAGAGAGAGAGAGAGAGAGAGAGAGAGAGAGAGAGAGAGAGAGAGAGAGAGAGAGAGAGAGAGAGAAGTTTATCATGAGTTATAATAAATATAGTGGTAATTAAACTATCTCATTAGGTCCTAAATTCCATGTGTATCTTCTATGAAGATTTTCCCTTACTTCAAGTGGCATAGGAGTTCGAATGTTTGCTTGATACATGGCCTTACTTTCTAAAGTTGCCTTTTTCTTTGGCTTATGGAATGAAAATTTTCCTTATTTATGTTTAAATCATGTTGAGTTACACATTTTATATACTCTTGACACCTCTCAACTAATCTCTTCAAGATCCCTTTGACACATCACTTCATTCTCTTTCTAGGTTTATATAAATATCTTCACCTCACTAGGCCAATCTTGATTACAAATGAAAAAACATGAATTTTTCTCTCCAACTTTTTCTCTCTCTCTCCATGGATTTTATATTTAACTCATATTAGATCTGTAAAAATTAATTTGGACATCTCAAACTAACCCCAAGAACTCGTTCTACACCAAAAACTCCATTTTGGTTTCATTCTTTGTAGTGTTAAAATCGTGAAAAAATCCTTGAGTAGAGAAGTGTATGAATGGTACTAAGAAACTAAAAGTATATTTAAGGACCTAGTATGCATTTATAGCTCCATTCCAAGTTTGAAGTATAGACTCTAAGTGGAAGTGCCATTTTACTATAATTTCTCTCTCCTAACTAGGTCTTAATTAAGCATCCATGTCTAGAGATCAAATTTTTATTACATAGGCTTACCAAACATTTAAAACCTAAAATAAACATGTGATTCAATTTTATTACCTCCTGAGGATCCTCCATGTCAAATTTTAGTTTCTAACACCTTGTACGAACCTCCTAAATAACTTAAAATAATCTTTTTGGTCTATTATGTACAATTTTGTACCTATAAGTAGCAACCATTTGCATATGGAGGTACTAAAGAAAATTTTGGACATTATTCAGGTAATTTAAAGGTTTTTTCAATTCATCTATATGTATATAAATCCTCTTCTCTCTCATTAGGTTAAAACAAGCCTGTTTGGGAAGCCTATGAATGCCTTACACTCTTAAGGATGATTCATAGATCTTGGGGAATAAATAAACCAAAAAAATCCAAAATTTAAATTACATAAGGTTTCCTAACTATAATTAGGATCCTAGGGTCCCATGAAATCTTTCCATACTATATTAAGCAAGAGAAGGAGACCTTTCAGGATAGTGGACTACATTCTCTGATGCCAAGAGCATTGGGGCATCTAGATGGTGATTTAAACTTATTTTTAACATTTAAAATGACCTAAAAATTTATATCACATAATCATTAACTTATTTTAATGGTAATCTCCACCATCTTTCTCTATTATGTCTCTTGAAACCTTATTTACTCAAGCCTAAGTTTCTTAATCAAGATAAAGGAGTAAACTCTATTGAGTATGTTCACTTCATTCTGTCCACTATCATAAGATTATAAACTTCATGAAATATTTTATTACATATTTAAACACTAACTTATGTTTATATGTCTTCATAACATCCTTTTTAAACCTAACTTTCTCTCCCAGGATTGTATATAGGTTTGTGTATGTAATTAAGCTTATTAGGCCTAAATAGGGTTTGTCAAAATTTTCTTCACTCGTTAGATAGGATAATTTAATAACCTTGAATTATATAAATTTATTAACCTCTCTTATTTAATCTTTTATTCACTTCAAACAATAAACTTTTGTCTTGCCAAGTAAGATAGGATTATAGTTCACATTGGTTGAGTAGGCAGGGCTTGATTGAATTATAGACAATCAATTCTTCTTTGAACATCAATTTAGGTCAATTGGACCCTCCATGACCTATTAATTTTTTTTAATAATCCAAAATATTCTCTAATACTCATTTCATACATTCTTTGTTTTCCTCTGATGAGCTTGAAACTAGCCTGGTCACCCTAACAAACTGTAGATGTTCATTGTGTCTATAAGGTTTGATTTAAATCTATCTAGTTATCTTAATATGTAATTTATATAGGTATGATTAATATTTAAAAAATTATCACTTACTAATAAATTTACTGATTTAAACCCCATGTTTTTCATAAACTCTACCTTACTTTCATCTTGAAACTCACCTACATTGCCGAGCAGACATGTAGGTCTCTTGAACTCCACAACTGAGTATTCTCTTTGACCTTAAAATACCAAAGATAGTTTTGATAATGATTTATATAATCCATGAGTTATTAAATAATTATAATTTCCACCCACATCACCATTATATGACCTCACTATCCTTTATGTATTCTACCTTCTCTAAAGGTGGTTATAGGTGTTGATTTGAGGTATGAACGTATGTTGTTTTGAGTTTGTCCTTTTCAACTCCACCATGAAACCTAAAATATAAAAAAATAATTAATTGATATTTCTCACTTATTTAAAGGTTAATTTCCCCATTTTTAATCATATTCAATCCCTTGTTCTCTTATTCAAACTTAGTCTTGTGCATAAGTGTCAAGGCCTCTAAACTTAGTCACAATAACCCTCATCAGTTTCTACATAGTTTAGGTATCCTTATGAGTCTTGTGACTCATATTAACATTTAAATTTAAATTATTATTTAACATTACTCTTATTAAACACAATTTCAAAGAATAATTCTCCATATTGTATGCAAAAGGGACCTACAGGCCTAGGTAGACCTATATGTTTGCATTTGATACAAGAGACTTTTTAAAGCTTTATCTTGAAGTTTAAATACTTTGAAGTCAATATCCATAAAAATTTAATTGATTTTATATTATTTATATCCTCAAAATTCTCTTTAACAATGTAAAGTAAAACTTTTTCAAACATCCTTATACAACAACCTTTACATAGTCATCAAATGAGGTTTGTTATGAATTCCTTAGAGGGAATGGTGTTGGGACTACCATGTAGGGTGGTTTAATAAGTTTAAATTTAATTTAATATAATAAAAACATGAATAAATACCTTCATTTCACCCCTCCAAATGTTTTATACTTGGATCAAACAAAGGCCATGATAGTCAACTTCCAGACTATGCAAGAGAGTAACCTTATTTGCCAAATGCCTTCCTACACATGCAAACCTAGTGGATGAATTTGTATTATCCATTTAAATACCTATAAATACCCATTATAACTTATATCATGCATCCAATGAGTTCAAAATTTTAATGAAATTGAACAAGACTAACCCTGTGTGGATTTAAGCCTAAAAAAGCACCTTAGCTCCTTAGAAACTTTTCATAAAGATAAGGAGATAAATATAGCAAAAAATTAAAAAAAATTGAATATATTAGTGGTGCCATCCTTTGGAAAAAATATTAGTCTCCAACTCTAATTTCATGACCTGCACCATGCATCTAAAAATAACCTTCATGAACTTATGAAAGGGAGCAATGGAGGAGAGAGTTTTTTTTGCAAGTATTAGACTTGAAACATGGTCCCAAGCTGTAAATTACCTATTAAATATGAAAGTATTTTCATTGTTTTTTTTAGTTCAAAACAATCTAAATAAGTCTATACAAGTTTCTTGACTCTCTTATTTGGCATTAAAACTCCTGATATTGACTTTTATCTGATTTGTTGATAGGTGTGGCAGTTATGTAACTACTCTAAGGTCTTTAAGAAGTGTGTTTTATGGATTTTTAACTTATGTAATGTGGAAAATTTTTATCTACATACAAATCTTTACCTAGATGGATTAGTATTTTAGAGGTCTAGTTATGCTTTGAAAAGCTTAGCAGAGTTCTTATTGATCAGATGATCAAATAGGAGAGAAGAAAGACACATTCCACTTACAAAACTTTTGAAACACTTTAAGCAAATTTAAAGTGTAATTTGATAATTTTTGGCAAGTAGGATTGGAATCAAGTCTATAATTTCAAGTGAAAAATCCAATGGGTTTCCATAGTGTTCATGGTATCCAAGGGCATGAAGAATGTTATCTCAAAGTCTCAAAGGTTTATGAGAGCCCTGATGGGTCCAAAATGATTAGCACAAGTCTAAAGGAACTATACCATATTAACATGTCATGTAGGAATGCACATGTCAATTTGGTTTTGCATTTAATAAGTAAACCTTGGAATTCAACCAAAGTTTAAATATTGCATGGAGATGATGTTTTTCATGCCTATAATGCTCCCTACAAATTTGGTGTCTTGATGAGTTTTCTATCTCAATATATAAGTCTCCAAAGTTAAACTAGCGAAGTGGGACATGCGTGGAGACATAAAATTAAAACCATGGTAAGTATCCATTTGAATTCAAATATTTCAAAGGATCCTAAGGTTGAACACAGAGCTAACAAGTGCCAAAATCTATCTTGATCAGATCATAAATCAATAGTATGTGGATAATGGATCAAGTTAATAGGACCATCAAGATCAACGGTGAAAATTTAATCATGTAATTCAAGATCAATGATGATATCAAGGTATAAAAGTTAGAGGATCATGAGATTGAATTTGTGGATAAAAAGTGGCATGATTATTATGAATCAAATTACCAATAGTACATAATTTATTAACTAGATCAAAAATTGATGGCACACATTTGAAGGTCGATGAAGATTGATGATGTGAATGAAGTCAAGAACTTAATGAGCTTAGATTGCACATGAGACCACCACATGGTAAAAAATTGGTAACTAGATGAATACTAGTAGTAAGATCCCCATATTTAATGTGGGGCTACCAAGTGTCAAAATTTGGGAAGCCCAAATCAAAGATCAATGGGGAAAATTCAATCAAGTTTTAGCTGGCAAAAGATGAGGACACATGTTCGAATTTATGATGGTCATATTTTTAAATATGATAAAATCCATGGAAAATAATGCCACATAGGTAGAAACATTGGATCAAAGTATTTTATGGACTCAAGTAAGCAAATGCATAGATTCAAGATCCAAATACAATCTTGGTTAAACTAGAACAAATAATTCAAGACTAAAGGTCACCATTAGAGCCTAGTTTCGACCTCTAGTTTAAATATTTAGAACCTAAAGGACATATTATTTGAGATTGTAACACCGTTTCACTAATGTTTTAATTTATATTTGAAGGGAATCCACATGTGTAATGAGTTTTTAGCTTCCATATTGTTCAAGAATAGATTAGCTCTATTGCAACCTAATAAAGATCAAGAATGGAGTCAACTATCCCAATGGGATTTTTCATTGAGGTCATGACTATATGAAAACCAATAATTGGGACTGGTTTTCATCTATAGTAAACCTATGTTTAAGGTTAGAATAGGGATAGGTTTGTGATTATGAAAAAAGTGTCTCATCTTTCAACATAGTCATATCTTTGACAAAGTAGGTACCTATAGATACTTAAAATCGACATATTCATGACTCTATTAGATTCATGGATATGAGGATTTTGTCCTTATAAGAAAAACAAGTGGATGATTCCATAAAAATTACAAGAAAGAAATTTGGTGGTTATAGATTGCAAGTGGAGCATTCAATTTTTTTCATAGCCTTAGGGATCTTTCCTCCTTGGAATAATCGTGACTCATCATCTTCAAAATCAATTCTTATTTTCTAGTGTATATCTTAGTTGATGAGAGGGTTCAAAGGCTATTGGGACAAATAAAGGTTAATTTTTTGATGGAAAACTAGTCTTGATTTGATCAAAATATGGTTGAGAATTCATTAAAGTGTGGTGGTAATTCATTTATTGATTTTTATTACATTTTTCTCCTCTCTCTTCCCCTTTTCTCTTATATCTCCTATTTTTTCCCTCATTGCATCCCTCTCTCTGATTTTGGACTCTCACAAGGACTCTCTAATTTTTAAAGAGTACGGGATTCTCATTTGACAAGGATGATACCCTATCAAAACTTTATAAGAACTACCTCTTGAAGTAATAAGATGATTCTTTACCTATCTCTTGCCTTTTACTAATGTTTATTAAGCTTGTGCATGATGTATTTATGAAGGAGATTATTACTTATCTATTGTCCTTCTTTCTTGCCTCTTTTAAGGTGTTTTCAATCTATTTATAGGCTTGAGCTTGTGTTATTTCTACCATTAATGGATGTTTGGTGTGAATCTTAGAATTCATCTTTGCTTCTTTGATCATTTGGTGATTCTAGTTCATAAAATACTTATGCAATTAGATATTTTATGAGGTTGAGTGAGAAATATTTGTCTTATACTGAATTAGTTTTGGTTTCAAGCATACGTGAATCTGATTTAAATTTGTTGAATCACCTTTTATCTCTATTTTAAAAACTTTTCCCCCTTTCTAATGCTTTTTCAAGAATAAGAATTAGTTTAGGTGATCCATCAAGAGGAAGTTGGTTGTATTTGGAGGTTCAACCCCAATATAGGATACCCACAGCCTGGGGTTGTTCCCTTATAATAGATTAGCTATGGAGAGCCTAAAGAACCCTCCCAAATGGTGTAAATTAATGATATAATAGTTTTTGGCATGCTCAATGGGACTTATTTTCACCACTTTCAAATAAAATTGGTCAATTTTGATGTTATTTTGATCAATTTTCATTAGTCATAGCTCTTACACAATAGTACATGGTGACTTTGAACAACACTCAACATTCTAGTACAGGCCATTAGCTATATTTCATGCCAAAGATGATTACAAGATTAGCTTCTAGAGGTATTCCTTTTAAATTTGTTGAATTGACTTTAAACTCAGTAAGAATGTTAATATTTGTTAATACTCATCCATATAAAGTAATATTTCCTCCTAAACCAATTTATAAATCTACCCCTATAAGAAGATCTTTGTTAGCTCATTTCACTTCCATGGTAGCCCCTAGAGATTTCCCTTTTGTGTATTTCAATGGACAGAGTCCTTTAGACATCCATTAGTATGATCCTATTCTAGTAGAAGATCTTAAGAGTATTCCTTAGTTTACTAAAGATACATATAGAACCCCTTCTAAACACCTCAAGGACATAACCAAATTTTGTAATATTCATGATATCAATGAGGAAAATATGGCTATCAGGTTATTGTCCATCTCTTTTAAGGGTAAATCTTTGGACTAGTATAGAAACATTACTTATAACTCCATTCATCATGGGATTATATAGGTGATATCTTGTGCAAAATATTTGAAGACAAGAGTAATCACTTGTCACTTGTAAAACAACTAACCATAATCAAGAGGGATCCTCATGAGGTTATGCAAGATTTTAATACCATATTTTAAAAAACATGGAACATGATCCCAATCTCTATTAGACCTACTCAATTTTTTTTTTCCTTTACTATTTGAAATCCCTCAATAGTGATATTATAGTAATGATTTAATCTATGTTAGGAAACACACTAAACAATTCTTATGAGGTGGCAATTAGAGTAGAGAACAAGATCGTAAGCTTATACCTAGACCACCAATGCCTTTATTTTATAAGATTAAACCACCTCCTATCATTATTCCTTCCATTTTTATGATCCCACCTATGCCAACACTTGATGCCATACCTATACTAAAGCATAAAAAGTCTTCAACTAGTGAGTCTATTGATTCCCAAGCAAATCAAAATTTACAAGAGCTAAAGAGCATGTTCCAGTCTTTTGGAAATTACTTGGTAAATGTGAAGAGGTAGAAAGCCTAATTTAATATATATTATCAAGATAAATATCAACCTCAATAGCAGTCTTATCAAGAAAATAGGTCACCCTATAGAAAAAATTTCAAGGACAAGGCCAAGTATAAGGCCAAGGACAGGGGCAAACTAACTATGTTAGGTAAAACAATTATAATACAAATGCTAAAAGCACCTCTACTACTTTGGTTACTACTCAAAATAACATTTATCAATAAAATGAGGGTATTATGCCTTGGAATAAATCTTTAGATCAATCCATTTTCCCAAATGTTGAGTTCAATCAAATTTTTAATAAGCAATGGTATCAAGGTGATATCTATGTGTACAATCAATCCCTTATGGCTCAGAATATAGAAGTACCTAGGATGAAAAAACTATAAGAGCCCCATCAAGGTCAAGGGCCTAATCAATAACCAAGCCAATTATGTACTACAATGGTTAATTATGAGTAAAAAGAATGTTATGTATCCAATCAATAAGATAGTTTTATCCAAGCATACATTCTAGTAGTACTAATACAAGATCCCAATGAAGGAATATGGATTCTAACCAAGAAGTGGTCAAAGATATTCCTACCATTAATTCTTTACTATCAAAGCCAAATAAACTTATTACTGCTCTAAAGGTTCTAATAACTCCAAAGAATTGGAATCAAGGGAATGCCTTTTAACCCCAAATCTCACAAGTTCAAAGTACAGTTATGGCTCCCAAAGCACAAGCAAAATTTGGTGGTTTGATCATCAATATTTTTAAACAAATTAAAAAATCCAATGTGAGTGTGCCAATGTGGGACATGTTGTTTATGACTAGTTAGATGGATATCCTCCAAGAAGGATTGTCAAAGATTAGTGTTTTTGAGAAACCACCAAATAAGGAAAATATAGTCCTCACTAATGCAAACAAATAACCTAATGAAGGGAAATCAAGTAAGATCATCAAATATACCCCCTTCTATATTTTTATGATCATTGGTGACTCCTTAGTTCACATTTACATGGTAGATAGTGGATCAAATAATTTAGTGATGCTAAAATCAATAGTAGATCATCTTGGTTTAAATATAAACCCCAATCTAAGGGAGTTTTTTAGCTTGATGGATCCTCCACCAAACCATTAGCATTATCAAAGCTCTAAACTTGACCTTGCATGCTTATCCTAGTGTTTAAGTGGCATAGCATGTATTGGTTATATATGTGACTCCTCATTTTGATCTATGCTTATCTAAAGAATTCACATCTAAAATAAGTGGTTATTTAGAAATAAATTGGTCCTACATGGATTTTAGGACAAGGTATGGGACCAAGGTATCCAACAAAGATGACCCTATTACACAATTTCACATTGAGACTTATGGGCCTAATAACTCAAACATGAATTATACCATCCTAGATGAAGATTAACGTCTTGTTGGTCATGAACTAAACATTCATCTTAAAGAAATACTTGATATGTTATTGGATGAGTTATGGATTGAAAATATGTCAATTGACCCTTTGCAAGGTGTTGAGGAAAGAGACATGGGAGTCTACTACTTACATGAGGAAAATCACTCCATGTCATCCCTCACTCGGACACAAGAAGACTCTGGTGCTTTTTGGAAATTATTATTTGATGGATCAAAGAGTAAACATGGTGAAAGTGTAGGTGTAATGCTAGTATCTCCCTCCAATGATAATTACTTCTCCTATTATAGGTTCTAATTTAGTTGATCTTATAATGTAAATAAGTATGAAGGTCTTATGTATGGCCTTTAGTGGGATAATAATAGAGGAGTCAAGTAGTTGAAATTATATAGAGATATTGAGATAATAGTGCATTAGGATAGAGGTGAAAATATTGTAAAAAAACCTTTGATGAGATCTTACAAACATAGAGTGTGGGGCATGCTTGAGGACTTTTAGGCCTTCAACATCCAAGCAGTGCCAAGAAACCGAATTCAACATGTTGATAGGTTGGTAGTTGTGGGAGCTTAGTTTGACCTCTCAAATTAATTGAAGAAGTTTAAAGTGTAGAAACATGTTATAGTGGTAGTAATACCCTCAATTCTAGATAATGAAGCTCATTGGTAGATCTTTGATAGTGACAAGTATATTTCTTATTTCTTGCATTAGGAAGTAGAGTTTTCCTTATTAAACCAATATAAATTTTAACATTAGTATGAAGATCAAATTATTCAACTAATATCTAAAAAAATTCCTAAAGGGATGGTCACCCTTAAAGGTTTTTTCCATGAGGGAGACCATATGAGGAAAGACAAGGCAATGATGTCAACTAATGAGGAGAACTATGAAAGAGTTCTTATCCTCAAAGAGAAACTCTTCATGCTTAGAAAGGTAAGCACTAAAGGTGAGAGGCATGATTTCATTGATATTTATAAAGAATATTCAAACATCTTTTCTTGTAAATACAGTGACCTGAGAGGGCTTTGATCCCAAGCTAACCCAACACACTATATAATTAGAGGCTAATGATAAGCCTATCAGGTAGAAGAAAAGGCCTATCAACCCCAATGAAGAAGGAATTGACTAAATTAATTGAATATAATATCATATTTACCATCGAGCACTCCATATGGGTATCCAACCTAATACCTATGAGGAAGAAGAATGGGGATATCTGATTGTGTGTTGATTTTAGGGACATAAACATGGTCTCTTTGATAGATCATTACCCCTTACTATCCATAGAGTAACTCATTTATATAGTTGTTGGTTTAGAATGCTTATCTCTTTTGGATGGGTATTTGGGATACAACTAGGTGCTGATAAGAGAAGAACATCAATATAAGACTGCCTTCACCACAAATTTTTGAAACACAACTATATACTAAGAGGGGGGTGAATTAATAGATCAACTAAAACTAGTCCTCTAATACATTTTAGAATAGATTAAAATATATATTTAGATAAAATAAATATATAGAGATTACACACATATAAATTCACATGACACCATATTTATAAATGGAAAACATAAAAGGAAAAACCATGGTGAGAATAGCTGATAGAATCTACTATTCTAATCTAGATTCACAATTCCAAGCCTCACTAGCAAACCTCATTGGCTACACTTTTAAGGGGACTGACCCTAAGGAGACACCAATCCCCTAACTAAGCACCTACTTAGTTGAACCTCACTAATTACAATGTTTAAGGGTACAAACCCTAAAGAGATACCAATCCCCTAACTAAGCACCAACTCAACCTATCTAATGGAACCAACCAATTAGATGTCTATGGAGCTATAACACTAAATTATAATGTTGATTCATAAAATAATCCAATCTCTATCCTCTCTTATAGGTCTGGTCTATAACTACTCATCCTCAACACATTATCTCTTTGTGCCTTTCTTCTCTCTACCCCTCTATCTCTATGCCTATATATGTCTCTATTAGACACAATTCATCTCTCTCTCTCAATCTTCTCCTTTATGTTTTTATATTTTCATTTTGACACAATTCATCAACAATAGTTCTTAATTTTTGCACATCTATCTTTATATCTCTATATACTTCTATATGAAACAATACTAATAGCTTCTACTTGTATCCTAGATGTTGTATATATAATCAATTGATCTAGGGTTTCGTATCTTCTATGTGTTCACACTAGTTTGGTAACACATCATGCTCTATTCTAGATTTAGTTCATTATCTCTTGGACTACAATTTTCCCGCATCTTGAACTCATCTTCCACCATCGTGATTCTATGTCTTTCACTATATTTACCAAATCTTGGGTTCTAGTTTTCATGCACATGCATACTTACATAAATTAGATCGATCACTGCAATCTAACTCATTATTTGTGTTGTGATTTACAGCTTAACTACAAGTTCTTACATGTTCTAATGCTTGACCATTTACATGATCATATCATTAAATATAAACTATTGATCTTAAATTTGGTGCCACAATTTTATGGTCTTCATTTAAATTTCTTAAATTTAAAATGTATCTATTCAATTAATCTTTAATAGGTTTATGCACTCCATTAGATCCTTTTGTGCTTCTAGACTTTAACTATTCAACTTTAAAATACATCTATTGATCTTCCTAATTTGAGCTCCCATGTGCCATTATATATTCATAGTTTCATGAACATTATCTCTGTCTATGGTTAAACATCAATCTCTTTATCCCATCTAGCTACTTCCTGAGTCTTTGGAACTCTTACACTCCATTGATATTCTCAAACTTGCTCAATCTTTAACTCACCACTATGTTGATAAACCTCAAGCAATTAATATCATCTAAGTCCAATCACTCCATTGGATCCCTTTTTCATGATCACCTACTCATTGTTAGATCTTCTAACAAGCTCAATCATTATCTCTACTAGCCTCTCGAGAATGTGAAACTTAGCATTAGCACATGCCTTCTGCACATTTTTTTTAGTTCCCATAATTGAGACACTTGCCATTCTCACAATAAACCTTGATCATTTAAATTTAAACCCCTTTGTATATTTTTTATGCAGGCTCCATGATTGTGATACTTATCACTATCACATTTACTTTTAAGTTCCTTTTATAAATTAACTTTGTTACACTCCATTGGATATTTAGTGTATGATTAAGTGTTGACCATTGATCAAGATAGGATAAATACTATGTCAAGGACTTAGAAAATATTAAGAAATTTGATCATTTCTCAAGCTAGTAATTGCTAGGTTGAAGAGGCCAATTTCACAATGATGATAAGCAATTAAGTTACAACTTAAATTACCAGTTCTCAACTATATCTATTCAACACAAAATTAGAACATGCCTATTGATGCCATGACTAATGCTCATAGGGTGTTACTGAGAAACCCTAGTAATGGCTAAGAGATAAAATAGATAATTTCTAAGCTTATTCCTTGGCATTTGAACCTTTAGACCCTATATCTAAGATGATAATGAAAAATTCATAGCATATCTTCTTTGTGTTTCATTTCAAACATCCATAAATGGTCTTTGTAAAAGCATGACAACTTTGCACTAATGCAACTATGAAGCATGTTATTCTCTCCAACAATCTTGCTTAATCCTTTGAAATCAATTACATACTTATAATATCCATTTTGACATCAATGACAACCATATTATCAACAATCTCCCACTTTGGCATTGATGGCAAACTAAATGCTCTGATGCAAACTAAATGTTCTGATCTTCTGATACTTTGTTCCTTGTCTAGCATTTCTTGCAATGGCTTCTAATGAATGTGAGCTAAAGTTATTCATACCAAACATGATCCCCCTTAGGCAATGACAAATTTTACCAATTTCAACTTGGACACTTGCTCTACTTTTTTCGTTTAAAGAGAGAATTTGCACTCTTTTTCCCCCTTTGAAATCAATGGCAAAGGGACTCTAAGTTTTTCACTTGTTTTTCTAATTTTTTTCTACCCCTTTATTATATAAAGTAGTTTTTCCAAGAGTCTAAAACCACCAACTCATTAAATATTCTCAAAATATGCATACCTAAGTTTCCTTTTCTCTCTTCTTCTAGGGATTAATAAGACTTCTATGATTCTCCCCCTAGACTCATGCCCTATCACTATGATCTAGTGATGTGGTGTAGGATCCACCATTCCTAAATTCTATCTCAGATATTCAAATTATTCCTTGGGAAGAATTTTAGTGAATATGTCTATATTTTGTTCCTTATTTGGCATATATTCCATTTTGACCTCTTGATCTAAAACCTTATCTCTCAAAAAGTGATACTTGATTGATATGTGTTTATTTATGGAATGCATCACTGGATTATTTGATATACTAATAGTACTTGAATTGTCATATATAATAGAGATAGGTGATTTATACTCTACCTTGATGTATTTTAGTTTTTTCTTCATCTAAACTACTTGAGTGTAACATGCCACTACTATAACATAATCTATTTATGTTGTGGAAAGAGTAATCGACTCTTGATTTTTGCTCAACCATGAAAAAAGTTTGTTTCCAAAGAATAATGCACTACCACTAGTGATTCTTCTATCATTCACACTTCTTACCCAATCAAAATATTTATATGTTGTAAAATTGAAATATTCACCTTTGGGATACCATAGTCCATAGTCAATCGTGCTCTAGTTATATCTAAATATCCTTTTCACTACATTGACATGTGACTCTTTATGAGCAATATGAAATCTAGAAACCATGCAAATTACTTACATGATGTTAGGTCTTTATGGAGGTAGGTATGTAATGTTCTTTGATATTCAATATATGCATAAATACCCTTAAGGTAGGGAAACACCATATAATAATCCTTTAAGAAGGAATAACTCCACAATGTCTCTTCGAGGGGACAACCTCCAATATCCTCTTACAGTAGAAGACTCAATGCTTACTTTATATATTTACCATGATATTCATCTCCTATAAATACACTTAAGGTAGGGAAACACCATATAATAATCCTTTAGAAAGGAATAACTCCACAATTTCTCTTCGAGGGGACAACCTCCAATATCCTCTTACAATAGAAGACTCAATGCTTACTTGATATATTTACCATGATATTCATCTCCTATATATATACATCTATCTAACCCATGGATGGGTACCCTCCTAATCTAATGTAGGCCAACCATTACCCAATGTAATACTTCCATAAGTTACTCTATTATCCTAATATAGTGTACCCATATAACTAAGGGGATGTGTGCCACATGTCAGCATCTCCATTAACCCATATACATCAATATATCATATCCCTAGGTATATAGCATTCCTTCCCTCCTTGACATGTTTCATCCCCGAAACATAGGAAGAAACCAAATAATGAGTGTGCTTCAAATCATTGAACACTTGTCTCCAATCTCGATCATCTAGCCATCCATATGTGATCTTGGCAGGTGATAGCTCTCCAAGCTTGTTTCCATATTTTATTGTGCTCCTTTGATTTTGTTTATGATCATAATTATACTGCTTTGGTGTCTAAGTATAATTATTCTTCTTTTTATTCCATGTACCATATTCCATTGCGCTACTCTAATTACAACCATGACCATAGTAGGTATTCTTCCATGCATAGTCATAGTGAATCCCCCATTCATTCCATGTGCCATAGTATTTTTTCTTTGGATTCCATGCATATCCATAATGATTAGAAATTTTATTTCCTATATAGACAAAATGATTGTTATTATGACACTTCCTCACTTGGTTCCATGATTGTTTCCTCTCATGATGATGTGGGTGTCTATATACCTCAACCTTTTCCAATACTTTGACCTTATCCACCTTTGCTTCTACCTCTTCCACCTTTTCCTTATTTGTCTCTTGAGTAGATGAAGTTCTCATTTGTAGTGTGTCTTTATCTATATCATCTGAATCTTCACATGTTCTTCATTACCTGGATTGTTATTGGTGCCTTTTTCACTATGATATCTTGTAAAGTGATCTTCTTTTTCCTATACCAAAACTTCATGAAGTTTTTTTGAACATTGATATTCATTGTTCCCAAAGTCTCTAACCATGGATATCAATGAACCATATCCATATCATCCATATCCAAAGCATAAAAATCTGAATGCAAAACATATTTTTTCATAATGAGCTTTAGATATTCAAACATTGAAATATTCTTACCATCTACTTGAACCTCTTTGATATTCTTTGCTTGAACATGTAGATGCTTGGCCACATTCATGTTAATGAATTTATACTTGCTATTAGGGTTTATGGACACAACCACCTTCTTCTTTTGAATGCATCCATGAAATTGAAAAATTGACTCAGATTTCTTTGGAGCCAAACTATTTGAACCCTTCTTTTCTTCTTCTTCTTCTTCTTCTTCTTCTTCTTCTTCTTCTTCTTCTTCTTCTTGTTCTTCTGATGATTCTTCTATTTCTTCTTCTTTTTCTACTTCTTCTTCTTCTATTGCTTCTTATTTTTCTACTTATTTTTTTATATCTCAATGATCTAAAAAGATCTGTTCCATTTCTTTCCATGAAGAAAACCTTTCTGTACAGCTCAACTGATCAAACCAATCTAGTGCAGGCCCAGACAAAAAAAGAGTTAATTGTCTTTGCCTAAATTTTTTTCTAAAATTATTCTCCAAAAGGAGCCACCATTCTCTAACATCAATATCATCTTCCCCTAAAAATATTTGCAACTCCATGATCCACAAAAAAAAATTAAGGTTTATGAAACCCTAAAAAAACTGATCCATAAAATCGCAAAAAATCACTCAAAATAGCTCAAAAAATTCTGAAATTTTTACTGAACTTCTCTTAAATACATTTACATCTTCAATAAAAATTTCAAATAAAAATTCCCTATATTTCGGAAGATATAGTGAAATTATTATAAAACATAAAATAGAAATAACTCCCTAAAACAAAATCAAAAGATTTTGAAATTTTTACTACGCTTGTCTTATATTTGCCTACATGTGTAGTAAAAATGTCGAATAAAAATTCCATATATTTCAGAAGATATAGCTAAATTAAGGTTTCACTCCACACAAATTGCCCAAATCGAAGCTTTGATACCACTTATAATGTTCTTGTTATTAAATATATGCATAAATACCTTTAAGGTATGGAAACACCATATAATAATCCTTTAGGAAGGAATAACTCCACAATGTCTCTTCGAGGGGACAACCTCCAATATCGTCTTACAATAGAAGACTCAATGCTTACTTGATCTATTTACCATTATATTCATCTCCTATATATATATATACATCTATCTAACCCATGGATGGGTAACCTCCTAATCTAATGTAGGCCAACCATTACCTAATGTAATACTTCCATAAGTTACTCTATTATCCTAATATAGTGTACCCATGTAACTAAGGGGATGTGTGCCACATGTCGGCATCTCCATCAACCCATATACATCAATATATCATATCCCTACGTACATAGCAAGGTATAATAAAATATACCTATCATTGATTTGTATATATTATAATTTTCATCAAGGGACTCATCATTTTTACTCAAATTACATCTAGTTATCATGAGAGTACTAACTCTTTTGTTGTCTTCAATTCTAAACTTCTTGAGCATTTCCTTAGCATATTTGGTTTGAGATATAAAGATCCCTTTATCAATCTATATTATCTATAGACTAATGAAGAAATAAATTTATCCAAGTATATCCATCTCAAACTCACTTTGAATTTGTGTATAAAATTATTTTCACATTTTGATGTTACTACCACCAAAGATGATGTCATCTACATAAACAACAATAATCAACATATGCTCACCTTCTAATTTGAAGTACAGATTATTGTCCACACATCCTTTATTGAATCTTTATTATTGTAGGTACTAGTCCAATCTTGAGTACCATGCTCTAGTGCCTATTTTAGACCATATAGATCTTTCTTTAGTTTGTAAACAAAATCTTCTTCTTTTGATAGCTGAAAACCTTCTTGTTGATCTATTTAGACTTCATCTTCTAGATTCTCATTTAGGAAAGTAGAATTAACATCCATTTGATAGACTTTGAAATTGTTATGAAAAGAGAATGCTAGAAACATTCATATGGATTCTAATATAGTAAATGGAGCAAATTTTTCATCAAAATCTATTCCCTCAACTTGTGCATATACTTTGCACACCAATCTTGCCTTATTCCTTATAACAACTCCATCTTCATTGAGTTTGTTTCTAAGGACCCACTTTGTACTTATTAAATTCCTATTAGAAATTCTTGGAACTAATTCTAAAGTTTTTTTCTTTTCGATCTAGCTCAGTTCTTCATCTATGGATTTTAGCCAATTCTCATCCTTGCTAGCTTCAACATAGTTTTTAGGCTCAATTTCAGACATTAGAGAAAAAATTACTTTCTCCTTATTTGTACAACTCTTCTTTTTGTTTGAAATCCTTCATTCTTATTTTCAATGATCTATTTAATGGGATGATCCTTTCAAACAAATCTTATAGGATCCTTTTTATTCATTTCCATGACCTCTTCATTATCTGCTTCTTATTCAAGATCTGATTCATCAATACCATGTTTCAAGGCTTCTTCAACCTTGACATTAACAATTTATACAATATTGTGTAGCCTTTTATTGTAGCATACATAGGTGATTTGAGTGGAATAAATAATAAATATTCCTTCATCACATCTAGATTCAAAGCTTCCCAATTTTTCATCCTTTCTCTTGATGTAACATTTGCTACTAAAAACTCTAAAATACTTCACAGAGGTAGGTTTTCCATACCATAGTTCATAGGGATTTTTGTCACTATATACCATTAATTAAACTTTGTCCAAGATGTATATTATTATTTGGACTGCTTCTCTCCAATATCCATCAGGTAACTCAAATTTTTTTAGCATTATTTTGGCCATCTCCTTAGCTATCCTATTCTTTCTCTCAACAACTCCTTTCTTCTATGGAGTCTTTGATATACAATACTACCTTTTAATTACATGCTTCTCACAATACTCTATGAACTCATTTGAGATGAATTCTCCACCTTTATCATATCTTAAACATTTTATCTTTCATCTAATCTCATTCTCTATCATGGCTCTAAATATCTTGAGTCTTTCAAATACCTATAACTTGTCCTTCAAAAAGGTTACCCATGTCATTCCTAAGTAATCATTTACAAATAACATGAGGTAACTTTATTGTTTTGATCTTCTTATCTTATTAGGACCACAAAGATCAATATGAACTAAATAAAAAGCCTTTGTAGTTGTACACTCATTTGTTTAAAATCCTATCTTTTTCTGTTTGCCTTGTTAACATTACTTGCAAGTAGTGTCTGTAGGTTTGGTTATCTTAGGCATGTGTCTAACACACTTATTTGATCTCACTTTGACTAGGTTATCAAAATTGATATGACCCATTCTTATATGCCATAACCATCTCTCATCAATCTTTCCTATAATATAACTATTTCCATTTACTTCAATAATATTATAGATATTGCTTTCAGTTCTTTTCCCTTTTGTAATTTTTCTTCTAGATCCCTTATCTTATAGCATTCTACATTGAATTGACTTTATATACATTATCACACATTTGATTGGCACTTAGAATATTATGTTTCAATCCTTCAACATAAAGGACATCATGTGTAGGTAGTATTCCATTTATGTTCAAGGTTCCTTTACTTCAGATATTTACTATAGTATTGTCTCCCAAGCTAACATATCCTTCCTTACATTTGCTTAGTTTGATGAACTTAATCTTATCACCAGTCATGTACTTTGAGTAATCACTTTATATTACCCATAAACTCTTCTCCTTAGCATGGAGTGTAATTTGAAAAATCATAGATTGATCTTTCACTTTCCACACATCCTTAGTTTTTTTGTTGGGCTTATTTTTTTTCCTTTTTAGAGACTAGTGAACCTTTGTTCACACTATGATGCATGATTTCATTTTTACTTTGTACCTTTGGTATTACAAATATTGTTCTAAATTATCTAACTAAAGTTATTATAGTTATAGCATATTACATTTGTATCTAGCAAGGGTGCAAATGAATTTCTTCTTACAAAGTTTGTCCTTATTTTAGGTACAACCCTACATTCACTAGCCTTATGGAAAAACTAATTGAAGGTATAATAATAACCATATAAAGATGAGGAATACATGATATTATAATTTCTCTATGTTAGATGAGGAGGTATTCTCAAGACTAGCTTTTTCAAGTCTCTGACCTTTATGTAACCATTTGCATCAGCTACCTTTATCTTTTACATCTTCCTTAAGTTTGTAGAGATTGACTCATTGTAATTCTTCTTTTCTTTAGGCTTTTTTTCATATTTCTTCTCATCATTAGTGCTTGTGTCTTTCTTTGTATCCTTTTAAGATTTGAATTAGTCATATAAGTTTGTATATGTACTGGTTATGGATCTTTTCCCTTTTTTAAAACCAAGACTAGATCTCTCTTTTGAAGGATTTTGAGAGTTGATTAAATAATCAAGAATATCTTAACCTCCTTTTGGTTTCAGACCTTTATCTATTTGTAAATTATCCTTTTCAATTTATTTTCTTAAAGACACTATTTCATCTTCTAGCTTCATACATTCATTAGATTTAGATTGTAGTTCAAGTTTGACTACATCTTATATTCTTTTAGCCTCTTCAACTTGTGTCTTTAGGCTCACTACCATCTGATCAGATCTTTCAAGAATTTTGAATAGTTTTTCAAATTCTTTTTATCTAATGCTCTTCTACTTTGAGTTCTCTTTTCTTAGCTTATCAATCTCATCTAGAGCACATATGAGTTCACACTCTATATCTACTCCTTCTTCAATAGAGTCTATAACTTCTTATCTTTCTTGATTCACATAATCTAATCATGTTGCCATGAATATGACTTTATTTCCTTTGGACACAAAGGCACAATCATGACTATCATATGAGCTACACCTATCATCCAATGAGTCACTATATTCTTTTATGTATAGACCCTTCTTGTTTTTAAAGAAGTTCTTCTTGGAGTATTGGTGTTTCACCTTTTTAATCTCCTCTTCTTGCCTAGAGTTATCCTTCTTATTATAAGGGAATTTAGTATAAAAATGTCTTACTTTACCATAATTAAAACATTCATAGAGTAATTTACCTATATACTTTCTAGATCCTCTTTTTAATCATATGAAAAAATTGTCATCTTCTTTGTCAGTCTCCTCTAATCTGAATAAGGATGCTTCTACTTTTACTTGATGGGCTACTTTGAAATAAACTTCTCTCTTAAAATTTTCTGCTTCTCCCATTCTCATCTCATAAGCAGTGAAGCTTCCATGCAACTAATCAACAATGAATTTACTTAGATATCTTTCTTCCTCTATTCCAAAGATTTTAGATTCATGCCTTGATGGAAGAGATCTTAGGACCTTTTTGACAATGACTGATTCTTTCATCTCTTTTCTAAGGCCTCTAATTACATTGATTATTTCATCCACTCTGAGGAGTTAGTCTACAATTTTAACTTCCTCATTCATTTAAAGGATTTCAAACTTGCCTTTGTAAGTTTGTAATTTGACATACTTTACCTTGTCATCTCCTTCATAAATGCTCTTCAGTTTATTCTAGATATCTTATGCATTTTGACAATGCATCACTTTGAAAAACTCTGAGTTTGATCATCTACAAATAATAACATTCTTTGCCTTGGCATTAATCTCATATGCCTTCTTGGCATCCTAATCAGTAGGAATTTTAGTATGAGTTATATATCAATTTACAATAGACATCCATACATCAAACCCTAATGAAGATAGATATGCTTCCATTTTTATGCTCCAAAATGCATAGTTTGATCCATCAAAGAGAGGTGCTTTGTTTGATGAAGGTCCTTATTGACTAGAGATTTGTGTTCACCATTACAATATCTACCTGAGATGATTAAGCTTATTCAAACTAGGGCTTTGATACCAATTATTTAAACAAAACTATCTATTGGGAGGTGAATCAGTAGATCAACTAAAACTAGTCCTCTAATACATTTTAGAATAGATTAAAAGATACATGTAGATAAAAAAAATGTATAGATTACACACATATAAATTCACATGACACTAGATTTATACATGGAAAATTGAAAGGGTAAAACCGTGGTGAAAATAGATGCTAGAATCTACTATTCTAATCTAGCCTCACAATTCCAAGCCTCATAGGCAAACCTCATTAGTTACACTTTTAATGGAATTGACCCTAAGGAGACACCAATTCCCTAATTGAGCACTAACTTAACTAAACCTCATTAGTTACAATGTTTAAGGGTACCAAACTAATGAGACACCAATCCCCTAATTGAGCATTAATTTAGCTTGTCTAATGAAACCAACCAATCAGATGTATATAGAGTTACAACTCCAAATTATAATGTTGATTCATAAAATAATCCAATATCTATTCTTTGTTATAGGTCTAGTTTGTAACTACTCATGCTCTGTACATTATCTCTTTGTTCCTTTCTTCTCTCTACCCCTCTATCTCTATGTCTATATATGTCTCTATTAGACTCTCTCTCTCTCTCTCTCTCTCTCTCTCTCTCTCTCTCTCTCTCTCTCTCTCTCTCTCTCTCTACTACTACTACTACTTTGTGTCTCTATATTTTTAGTTTGAAATAATTCATCAATAACAACTCATAATTTTTGCATGTATATCTTTATGTCTTTATATACTTCTGTATGACATAATACTAGTAGCTTCCACCTGTATCCTAGATGTCATATATATAATCAATTGATATAGGGTTATGTATCTTCTGTGTGTTCACACTAGTTTACTAACACATCATGCTATATTCTAGACTTGGTTTATTATCTCTTAAATTTCAATTTTCCCACATCTTGAAATCATTCTCCACCATTGTTATTATTTATATTTTATTATATTTAGCAACTCTTAGGCCCTAATTTTGATGCACATACATATTTACATAAATTATATCGATAATTAAAATCTAACTCATTATTTGTGTCATGATTTATAGCTTCACTAAAAAAAATTTATGTTATAATGATTGACCATTAACATGATCATATATTTAAATATCAACTATTGATTTTAATTTTGGCACCATGATCTAATGGTCTTGAATTAAACTACTCAAATTTAAAATGTGTCTAATCGATAAATCTCTGATAGGCTTATGCACTCCATTTGATCCTTGTATGATTTTATACTTTAAATGTTCAAATTTAAAACACACTAATTTATCTTCTTAATCTAATCTCCTAAGTTTCATTAGATCTTCATATTTGCATGAATTTTATCTCTATCTATGGTTAAACATTGAGCTCTTTATCCCATATTATTATTTCTTGAGTCTTTAGAATGCTTACGCTATTAGATATTATCAAACTTTCTTAGTATTTAACTCAACATTATGTTGATAAAACTTGAAAACTTAATCTCATCTATGTCTACTCACTCTATTAGATCTCATTTTCATAATCACTTTCTCATTGTTAGATATTCTGACAAGCTTGATAATTATCTCTACTTAGATCTCAAGAATGTGACACTTAGCATTAATGCATGCCTTCTACACATTATTGTCAATTTCTAAAATTGAGACACTTTTAATTCTTGCATTAATCCTTGACCATTTTGATTTAAAGTACTATGTAGATTTACTGTGTAGGATATGTGATTGTGATACTTGTCATTAACACATTTACCTGGAGATGCCTTTGACAAATTGACTTTGCTATGCTCCATTCAATATTCAATGTATGATTAATAAATAACCATTAATCAATATGGAGTAAATGCTAAGTCAAGGACTTAAGAAATATTAAGAGCTTTGATCACTACTCAAGTTTGTAATTTCTAGGTCAAAGGGTCTAGTTTTACAATGATGATAAGGAATTAAGTTACTAGGTCCTGATTATATCTAGTCAACACAAAAATAGAACATGCTTGTTAAATCCAAGACTAAATCTCATAAGGTTTTATTGAGAAACCCTGGTAATGGTTGAGAGCCAAAATAGATAATTTATGAGTTCATTTCTTTTAATTTGAACATTTAAACCATATATTTATGATGCTCATGAAAAAACCCATAATGGATCTTCTATCTGTTTCACTTCAAACCTCCATAAATGGTCTTTGTAAAAGCATGACAACTTTTCACTAATGCAGCTATGAAACATGCTCTTCTCTCCATCAATCCTACCTAATCCTTTGTCATCAATTCCATGCTTATAATTTCCCTTTTGACATCAATGACAACCATATTTACAACACAAAGTGGGGCACATATGATTATCAAAATATTCCTTTTGTCTTGGCAAATATTCGGTCTACTTTCCAAAGAGCCATGGACATGAATTTCCAAGGATTGCTAAATCAAATGGTACTAGTCTACTTGGATGACATCACAGTTTTATCCAAGAAGGCTAGTGAGAACCTAGATCACATGAGATTGATCTTTGAAAGATGTAGAGAATATGGGATCTCTTTGAATCCCAATAATTCTATGTTTATTATTTATAAATGAAAACTCTTGGGACATATTATCTAGGCATCATAGAGTGGAATCAAAGAGTGTGGCACACAAAGCTAAAGACATCATTATGGGTTGATAGAGTGACTCTAATATTTATCATTGGTAAATCACCATATACCCTTGTGTATGGGTGTGAATCCAAATTTCCCATCTCTTTTGAGTTATCTACTTTGGATTTATCCCATCAACTTGACTTGGTGGAAAGTGAATATATTAGTGTGAGGATGACAAAGTTCATGGAGCTTGAAGCAACCAGGGACCTTACAATGAAGACACTAGAGTCACATCAAACTAAATTTAAGAAATCATTTTACAAGAGATCCATAGAAAAGGAATTCAAATAAGGGGATCTAGTCCTCAAGTGGGATTCAAATAAGGACAAGCTAGGTAACCATAACAAGTTTGATAGCTTGTGGAGTGGCCCTTATTTGATTCACAGATGGAAATAACATAATTATTTTTAGATTACCTAATTATATAGATAGGTATTAGCATCGTAATCAATGGTATTCATTTAAATACTTACTATTAAAAGTGTTTGTATCCATTGTATATATTAGAGTAGTTTTTCATGTTTTATTCTAAGTGCCTTGTACACATTCTTTATCAGTTGTGTGTTTCCCTTCCCTGAGTGACATGGGCATAGTGTTTTTTTGTTCTTATTATCATTTTGATTCAAGAGAATATTTTAGAAAGGGACAAAATTTTATTAGTTTCATATCAACTAAGAGGTCCTTTTGGTAACCTTGTATTTTAGGCATGCAATCCCAAGATGTTACCAAAAATGTTGGCCAATTTTGGCCTACATACAAAACATTACCTAAATGGATTAGTATTTTAGAGGTATTAGTTATGGTGTGAAATGTTGAGTAGAGTTCCTATTGAGTGGATGATAAAATGGGGGAGAATAAGGCCACATACCACTTTTAAATTTTTTGAAACACTTTAAAAAAGCTTAAAGTGTACTTTGATGATTTTTGGGAAGCAGGCCTGGAAGTATGTCTAGAATTTCAAGTGAAATATCCATTAAGTTTCCATGGTTTTAATGGAATAAAATGGGAATGAATAAAGTTTTCTCAAAGTCTCAAAGGTTTATCAAATCCCTGATGGGTCCAAAATAATTAGCATAATCCTAAAGGAATGATACTATCTTAACATGTAATGTAGGTATGAACATGTCAGTTTGGTTGTGCATTTAATAAATGTTAGAGTAATAATCTTAGTGGTAAGATTAAATTAGTTATTAACCAAGGGAATATTAACCATAGATTTAATAAACCATGTGGGGTTTAATTTTTCACACCCACATGTTAAAATAGGAAGTCAACATGGTTGTTGAAATGTTGACATTAATGGCCTAACTATTCATTTAGCAACTGAACCTCTTTCAGATTGCCAAATGTGTTCCTCTAACCTACCCCAAGATATTAAAAATGCATGGGTAAGGTTATTAAAATAATAAGAGAGATTAATATTGAGTTATAAGGACTTTGCATTGTAATCTATTATGTGAGCAATAAATAGTTCATATATTTGTGTGCAATGCATTAGAATCATGGTTGTGGTGATGAAATATTGGAGAGATGTTGGGTGAGAGTTTTTTAAACTATTACATGGTATTAAATCCATCTCCTTGAGTCATTACTCAACCTTTTTTCCTTGCATTAACTCTTTCATTCTTATTAAGCCCTCTATCCAGTTATGCTGCTCAATTAGAGCAACAGTGTTGAAAGGAGGACAATGAAAGTCCCTATAGTTTTTTGAGGTGATATTTTTTTTTAAATTGCATATTTTTTCACAATGAATCCACATTTTTAATTTAATTTGAGTTATATTATATAAAAATGGGTATTTTTTCCATTTTCTATTTTTACAATTTTGTACAACTACACAAATTATAAGCAAATTGGGGGGTTTCAAAGCACATTTTTATGCCTAATATAATTAAGTGCATTGATCAACACCATTTTTTGTGCCAAAGTGTTATTTGATTTAAGTGTATCATTTTAAATGAATTTTTTGTTCTTGGTCTCCATTGTTTTAAGTTTCTCACATTTACTTGTAACCACAACACTTACAATCATGTCAGACTTTAAATTACCAACACTCTTAACTTCAAGAAATTATCATACATGGAAATCTTCTATGATTGATTTATTATGAAGTAAAGGAATTTATTGAGTTATAATGGACATATAACTTGAGCCAAAAAAGCAAATAGAAAAGATTCAATAGATGAATCAGTCTGATGAAGCATTAAGACTCACAAGTATGAGTATTTTAGATGCTCTCAAATTTCATGTTCAAAATGAAACATTTACTCACATAGCATGGGATGAATTCAAAAAAAAATTGGTGCAAAGAATGACATAAAGATTATTCAGATGGAAATTAAACTATCTTCATTAGATCCTAGTGATTTTGAAAGCATTGTGGACTATTTATCTAAATTCATGCTTCTCAAATCCTAACTACTAGGCTATGGCCATCCAAATCCTCATAAATTATTGATCATGACCATTATATCTAAGTTGAAAGGCCTATTCTTTATTATTTCTACCACTTTTTTCTCCATAATGGATATTTTTTGAGATAAGTTTGAAATGCCTTCATTTGAAGAGTTTTGTGAACATCTTACAAAAGAGCACGATCAACTCACCCTCATGGGAGTCATCTCCTCTAGGCACTCTAAGACTCAGGCATTAGTGACCAATAATCCATAAGGATAAAGAATAGTAAGCCACCACTAGCACAACCCTAAGGTCCCAAGTCTAGCAAAAAAATACATGCATCTTCTTCATCAACACCTTTCTGCAAGAAGCCCACTATAAAGCATTATAATTTTTGTGATCAACATGTTAATATTGAATCTCAATGTTGGAATAATATGTCTCTTCTAAAAGATACGATGAAGAAACACAAAATTCACATTCGCAATCCATCTTCTTCTTCATCTTCCAACAACAAAGGTAAAGGTAAAGCTCTTTCTATAAATGCTTATGCCTTAACTACCACTCATCCATCCAGGGATGTTTAGATCTTCAAATGAGGAGCTTATCATCATATGGAAAATTAAAAAGATTCATTCACCTCTCTTGTTGAGAGTAAGACCTCCAAAATTTTTGTAGGTGATTCTACTCCTTTATAAGTCTTAGGATCTAGCATAGTTGACTTACAGGATGGAGAAGTGAAATATGTTTTGTATGTCCCTAATATTTTAGTGAATCTTCTCTCCATTTATTATATTTTTCATTCCCATGAAGGCCCCATAGTTTAATTTTCTCCACAAAATTTTATTATCATAGATTTTCATAATCCTATAGTGGTTATTTCTTCTAAAAAAACAAATGATACATCTTGCCTATATCAGTTTGATACATTTCATGGCACCAAATCTCCTCATGTACTCATTGCTCATGCTGATTATTTGAGAAAACTATGGCATGAAATATTTGGTCATCTAAATTTTATGTACTTTCAGTAATTGAGTACTCACAACATGGTCAAAGGCCTTCCCAAAGTATCTTACAAAGATGGAGTTTGTTGAGGATGTGTTCTTGGAAAACATCATAGAGAAAAGTTTTTGAAAGGAAAATCTTGGCATGCCAAAGATCCACTTCAGTTGGTTCATAGTGACTTAATGTCTTTTCCTAAGACATGTTTCTATATATCTAAGTATGCACTCACATTCATTGATTATTTCTCTTGTTGAACTTGGGTGTACTTCTTGAATTACAAAAGTCAAGTTTTTGATCACTTTGTTGAGTTCAAAGCATTTTTGAGAAGCAATCTAGTTTCCTGATTTAGTGGCTTTAAACTGATAATGGAGATGAATATGTAAACCATGACTTAATTAATTATTTTGATATTCATGGCATTCAATTGTATCATATATTTTCTTACACCCCTCAATAAAATGATGTTGCTAATCATAAAAATTACACATTGAAATAAATGGCAAATTGCATGATTTAAGCCAAGAATCTAGCCCCATAGTTTTGAGCAGAAGCCATAAATTGCAATAATTATATTGAGAATCACACTCCTCATTGAGTTGTTTAAAATTTGACACCAGAAGAGGCTTGGAATAGAGTGAATCTTGATATTTATCACTTCCATGTGTTTGGTAGTCAAGCTTGGGCCTTTATTCCTGATGAAAAATGTGAGGCAATGGATAAGAAGAGCCAATCTTGCATTTTTGTTGGATATTATGAAGATATAAAATCTTATTGTCTATTTGACCCTCATATTTATGAATTAATTTATAGGCATGATGTTTATGTAGAGGAACACTCTTTAGCCTATGAGCCACCATCTTCACCTTCTTATTCTTTAATTGTATCTACTTCACATTGCTATTTATCTGACACTGATGACTCCTCAAATGATCAAGTGGATGAAGGGCCTCCAATTCCTTTGGCTCTTCCCCCACCTCCTATTGCAAAGACAATTCCATGATAGGTCAAAAAGATAAGAGAATTGGCTAGCCTTTTGGCAGGTGATCCCAATGACACTCAGTCAACCAAATCTGATAAGGCTATTATGGGCCTTATTGCTCATGCTTCTAATTATGAATATCTTCAAACATTCCATGATGCAGTTGGAAAAATTGAATGGGATGAAGTAATGGAAATTAAATATCATTCTTTATTGAAGGATGATACTTGGGACTTAGTTCCTCTTCCAAAAAGAATAAAATTGGTACGGTGCAAGTGGGTCTATCACACCAAGTATGCATCAAATGGTTTAGTTGACAAGTATAAGGCATGCCTCATAGAAAAAAAATTATCCAAAGTTGAGGGAGTTGACTATGCAAAGACATTTTCCCTTGTTTCAAAGATAAATTCTATTCACCTTGTTCTCTCATTTGCTACATCACACAGCTAGAAAGTACATCAAATGGATGTTAAGAGGGATTTATTGCATGTAGATTTATAGGAATAAATATACATGGATAAAACACTAGGGTATGTTTAATATTCTTCCCTTTTTTTTAGACTTTAACAATCTCTCTATGGTCTCAAACAAGCTATTCATGTTTGGTATGAGTGAATGGATCATTTTTTGCTTTATAATGATTACTTCATATACCATTCAGAACCCACTGTATATACAAAGAAGATAGATGGAGAACTCATTATATTTGTGCTTTATGTTGATGAATTGATCATCACTAGGATTTATTCCTCTTTGATTAAGGATGTCAATTCAAGCCTCATAGAGTAGTTTGAGATGTCCAACTTAATTCTTCTTCATTACATCCTTGGTCTTCAAGTTTCCCAATATAAGATAGGGATCACCATTTCTCAACCTAAGTATGTTTTGGACATACTTTACCTCTTCAACATGATTGATTTCAAGCAAACCTTGACACCCTTTCAATGTAGATTCACTTTAACTACCACGTGTTCTACACCATCCATTGATGCTATATTATACAGATAGTTATTAGGAAACCTTATTTATTTGACTCATAACCAACCATATATATCATTTTCTATTAGATTTGTATCTTCCTTCATGCAAGATCCCCATAAGAGTCATTGTCAAGCCACTAAATGCATACTTCACTACATTCATGGCATAATCAATTATGGCATTGAGTATACATCAAGAGGCTTAGCTTAGTTAGTGGGTTATATAGATTTTGATTGGGTAGGTAATGTTGATTATTAAAATTCCACTTATGGATACATATTTCATCTTGGATCTGGTATTTTCACTTGGTTAAGTAATAAAAAACATGATATTTATTTCTCTTTTATTGAGGGTGAGTACCATGAAGCTATCAACACAAGCTAGGAGACTCTTTAGATCCATCAAATTTTGTCTAAGTTTGGATTTCCATCCAACCAACCCACTATAATTTGGTGTGATAATCAGAGTGCTATCCACATTACTCACAACCTAATGAAACATCAACACACTAAACATATTTAGATTCACATGCACTTCATTCAATAACTCATTCAAGACCATGTGGTCAATCTTCATTACTATTGCACAAAAGACCAAGTTATTGACATCTTCACCAAACCTCTATCCAAAACCAAGTATGAGTCTCTCAGGGATATTCTAGGAGTTAAGGAAGTTGTCACTAAGGGGGGATTATCTATAGTTCCTTATTCCTCTTGATTTTACATAGGTACCTTATCAAGCCTTATTGTTGAGACCCATTTTGATAGTTTTCTCTTCTCCCCAAGTTAATCATAAGGGGGGGGGGTGTTAGAGTAATTAGAGTGTTAAGATTAAATTAGGTCTTAACCAAGGGAATATTCAAATTATTTATAATAACCTATGTTGGGTTTAATGTTTCACACCCACATGTGAAAATAAGAGGTCAACATGGTTGTTGGGATGTTGACATTAAGTGGCCTAACTATTCATTTGGAAATTAAACCTCTTTCACATTGCCAAATAATCCTCCTCACCTTCCCTCAAAATTTCTATAAATAGAGGGAAAGTATGTAGTGTTATAAGCAATCAAACAAGGATAAATAATCAGAACTCTAATTATATTCAATTATTTGCTTCATTAGTAGAAGGTAGTTTTGGTCAGGGGTGACCTTGGGTAAATTAGATGAATCTCACATTTAATTTATCTAAGAGGAATGAAGAATTTTTTCTAAAATTCTAAAAATTTTATCAAATCCTTGATGGGTTCAAAATAATAAGCCTAAAGGAACTAAACTATCTTAACATGTAATGTGAGAATGAACATGTCAGTTTAATCATGTATTTAATAAGTTCAACTGGGAAGTCAACCAAAGTTTAAATATTTCAAGGAGATGATGTTTTTCATGCCTAGAATGTCCCCTACAAATTTGGTGTTTTGATGAGTTTTCTATATCAAGATATAAACCTTCAAAGTTGAACTATCATAGTGGGATGTGCATGGGGATGTAAAATTAAAACCATGAGAAGTAGTTATTTGAATTAAAATATTTCAAAATATCCTAAGGTTGAACACAAATCTGACAAGTGTCAAAATATCTCTTTATCAAAACATAAATAAAAAACACATGGATAATATCTTGAGTTAGTGGGACCATAAACATCAATGATGCAAGTTTAATCATGCACATCAAGATCAACAATGAGCTCAAGGCCAACAAGTTAGAGGATCTTGAGATTTAAAGTAGGGATGACAAGTGGCATGATCATGGTAAATCAAAGGATCAATGACTTATGGCACACATTTGAATATAAATGAAGATCGATAGTGTGAATGAATTTAAGAAGTCAATGAGATCAGATTGCACATGAGGCCACCATGTGGCACTAAAGTGATAAATGGATGGACATTGGTAGTAAGATCCATAGATTGAACATAGGGTTTCCAAGTTTCATAATTTGGGAATCCTAAATCAAATATCAATGGGGAAAATTAAATCAAGTTGCAAGAGGCACAAAATGAGGACATGTGTCTAAATTTATGATGGTCATATTTTTAAATATGATCAAAGGCATGACAAGAATGCCACATAAGCAAACACATTATATCAAAGGATTTTATAGACCTAGGTAGGTAAATGCACAGAGTCAAGATCCAAATATGGTCTAACTTAAACTAAAATAAATTCTTCAAGACCAAAGGCCACCATTAGAGCTCAGTTTCAACCTCTAGTTTGAAGATTTTGAACATACAAGACATATTTTCTGAGGTTACAACATCATTTCATGATTATGTTCATTGGTCTTTGAAGGGAATCCATGTGTGTAATAAGTTCTTGTCTTCCATAATGTTCAAGAATATATTATGTCTATTGAGACCTAATAAAGATCAAGAATGGAGTCAAGTAGTCTGATGGGCTTTTTAATTGAGGTCATGACTATATGAAAACCAATAAATGGGATTGGTTTTCATCTATAGTAAACCTATGATCAGTTTTAGAATATGGTCAGGTTTATGACTATGAAAGAAGTATCTCATCTTTTAACATAGTCATATCCTTGATAAAAAAAGTATCTAAAACCACTTAAAATAGACATAGTCATGGATTTATTAGGTTCATGGATATGAGGATTTTATCCTTATAAGCAAGTCAAGTGAAGGATGACATAAAAGTTTTAAGAAAGAGATTTGGTGGTTGAAGATTTTGGGTGAAGCATTAAATTATTTTTAAAGCCTTACGGATATTTAATTCTTGGAAGGATCATGACTCATCATCTTCAAAATGGATTCTTGTAGTCTAGTATATTTATCAACCAATGAGAGGGTTTGGAGGCTATCGGGACAAATAAAGGTTAATTTGTCGATGGAGAACTAGTCCTAATTTGATCAAAATGTGGTAGATAATTCATTAAAAGGTAGTGGTAGTTCATTTATTGATTCTAATAGCATGTTTCTCCTCTCTCTTCCCCATTTTATCCTATATCTTCTATTTTTTCCCTCATTGTATCCCTCTCTCCAATTTTGGACTCTCACAAGGACTCTAATTTTTTAAGAGCAGGGGACTCTCATTTGATAAGGCTAAGACACTGTCAATTTTTTTAAATAACTACCTATTGATGATTCTAAATGTACCATAGGTTATATTTAGTGTTTAAAGAACACTTCTCATTTTATAATCCAAAATATTCAAGTCATGAGTTGCAATTATTTGGCAATTAGGATGATTGTGGTGAAATATCAGCAAAGCAACGTAGACTGTTCCACAATATTTATAAAGTTTTATGGTTGGGATCCATCTTGGTGTCTTATTTTATGAATCTTGATGCTAATTTTTATAAATCAATCTAGATCTAAACTATTGACTAAAATAAATGGTTATGAACAATGTTTTAAACTAAAGTTAATTATTTAAAGAAAGATCAAAAGGAAAGGGTAGAGTAAGAAAGAAATGGTGATTGTTGATCCTTGATTGTGAACATATTGACAAAGTTTCAATAATTACCAAGCATGATATTAACCAACATATATTGTAAAGTAGCCTAATCTCACATTCACTACAAACTAGGCTTGATTCTAAAGATATGATGATAATACAAGTAAAATGATTTACTTTTAAAGTTATACACCACATCTAGATAGCCAATGAAAATATTTTTTATAGATCAAATAAAATGAAGTAAACTCAATCTCATTCAACTAACCTAGCATTACACAAGTTATCAACCTTGTAATTAATGATCTGACTCAGTATTTATAGAAACTATTCATATTTAAAATTAGACAAGTAATTGAGAAATTTTGTAATTCAAATACATAATCTATGATAATTCCTATAGAATTCCTTTATATTTTGTATTAATTTCTTAGAAGTGGTTAAAAATAGATCAATTTTCCTCCTCTTACAAATGGTAATACATGAATTTATATAAGAACTAGGCAGTTTATCAGCCAGTCTAAAAATATAGGTGTACAAAGATAAATACAACTATCTTTGTAACAAACTATGATAAACATGTCATTTACAATCATGTTGACCCAGAGGCAATCATTCTAACAAACTTGCATGTGTATTTACAAAAACATATTCCACCTCTCAGGTAAACCATAATTATGATGTTGGAGGTGAGGCCCTTTGCCTTTGAAGGATGCTCATAGCTTGCTCATGTTGCTCATCCCCTAGGCCTAAGTTTACATTAGGCCTTATGATACACTCCTCTTCTTGATCATATAGCTCATCAAAACCCTTGTCATTCCTAGCCAAAGCTTCCGTAATGCTTCTAGCTTCATTGATCCTCTCCCTTGCATTGAATATCATGTCTAATATTGTACTATTATCTTGACCTAATTTTCCTTGACTTTTACCCTTATTTATTGAGTCATGAAAGTGGATCTATTCTATAATTCCTCATCACTAATAATCCCTATGGTAGTGGGCTATGTAGGATCCTTGAGCATAGTTCCTAAGAGCCTCTCAATTTTACCCATGAGCTCTTTCTCTTCCCTAATAAGTTCCTCTATTTTAGTATGCCAAGCACTCAAAGCTTGGACATTATCAACAACAAATCCAAAAATGGCACTTAGGTGCCCCATGCTAATGGCTTTAAAATTTGGTATTTGCTTCTTAACATGAATATTAAGAAGTTAGGAAATTTTATCCTCAAAATTTTGCCATTGAGTAATCAGCCCCTTGGCTAAGGTGACCTAGTTTTCCAATGCATCTTTCCTCAATTTCATAGATTTTAGTGTTTTTATCGTGTCATGGAATGACTCCTTAATAATTTTAATCATGGAATCTAACATTGAGAGAATAGCTTGAGTTTGTAAATTCTCTTTCTCCTTCTTTAGGTTCTTAATTCTTTACACTAATCCCTAGACACTAGCCCTAGCCTATTGAGATTGAGCCTCAATTAAGATTTCCACATCTTCTTTATGGATGGGAGCCTTTCCAAGATGTTTACCTCTAATATGGATTATCCCTCTAAATGGTTCCACTTTTTTAAAGGTGAATTCTTCTTGACTAACCATGGCTATACTTGTGGTGATCTTATCCAATCCTACCGTGTTTGGGTAAAATTGGATGTTAACCTCTGGTTCCATGAACTTCAGGTGTTTAAGCACCTTCATAATTTCACTACCAAATGTTCTTGGGGTGTCAATTTTCTATTCCCCATTAATATGTCAAATCTATATTCTTCTCTATTCTTATTTTTCCACTATGTCCTTGATCCATGGTTTGATCTTATCATGTATTTTCAAGACAACCTATGTTAAGGCCCATGAAATAGAGAGGGATGGGATCTTCTTAAAATTTCCATAGATGAACTAGTTAGGGATGAGTGGTGTATGGATTGGATTTTCAACACTGAAGAGGTTGAATTCATTGGTACGATGAGTAAAGGTCAACCTAGGATTTTTCTTTGGAGTCATAAGAACCAAGGCTAGCTCTACTTTCCTCTTCTCATTTTCTAATGGAACCATCTCCTTTCATACTTCTTCAAAGGGATCCCCTTCTCTATCTAATCCATATTTTGCTACTATATCAATGAAAGCACCCTCTAATGTCTCTTTTAGCTTAAGAGATATCATGTCAACAAATTCTATTGGAGAAGGTGGATTTTGTGGGAGTTCTATAGGTGAGGGACCTTCCCCATGTTTATGTTCCAATCTTGGTTCTCCAATTTTCTCCTTGCCTTTATCCATTCCATCTTGAGACTATTCATCTTTAGGTTGTTTAGCTTGGGGATCTTTTTGGTGGGGTTGAGGTTCAGATGGTTATCCTTGATTGGATGGCTCCTCATGAGTGGTCCCAGTTAGAATGGAAACAAATGATATTGCAAAGGATACAACTACCATATATTCCCTATAGGCTTGTTGTCCTTGATAAATCTACATTCTAACTTGATATTTTAGCTTTTGATTTAGGAGAGCACTTAAAAATTCTTTGCTTTAATATAGATGTCCTCACCGACACCTAGCTTATGTTAATATTCAATATTAGGGACCTTTCTCTCCTTAATGTGGTTAACCACCCTATCCCTAGGGTCTCACATGTTGAGATCATCTAATTATAAATTAAAATAATTCTTGTGTTACCATGATTTCCAATTGCTTCCAATATTTGATTACAATCTTCCCAATATTTAATGGGAGGGTGTGTATTTGGCCTTTCCTCTTCTCTTTGCATACCTTGTCCATATCTTTGATGTTTTAGGAGGCAATTTATTACTAGGAAATCATGTTGGGGACATGGATTGGTAGCTTATAAGGTTGGATTAGGATCCCCTCTATCCTAATGATAGTGTAATCTAGATAATACCATACATCTCCCATGGTTTCTATCTATCTCTTGATAAGGGGATGTAATCTTGGCATAGGAACTCCTGTGATGGTTTCATATATGGCTAGGAAAAAATAATCATAGATGAATTGGATGTGGTTCCTATACTCGAATATATACAATTTGGAATAGTGGTGAAAAATGGTGGTTCTACCATCAAGGGACCAATTGCTAATGCTAGGGAAGGATATAGAAGCCAAAAGGGAATCTAATAGATAAGACATCATATATAATTACTTAGAGGTCTATATTTTGATGGCTATGAATTTCTTAGCCAAGAATAAGCTAATTAGTCTCATACTGGAGGGGTTAATGTCTCTTATATCATGAAGTGGAGATAAGACACCCATACTTTGTTTACATATGTGGTAGAAGGGGCACCAAAGGCTCAGTTTAATAGGGTCATGGCTATTATAATGCCTTCCATAAATTGGAAAATTAGAATCATGACATCTTGGGTTTTAAAGACATGGGGTCCTTAGATTAACCAAGGTGTAAGGACTAAATCAAGGTCTTAGGTGTTAGCCCAATTCCTCATGTTAGAGAGATTGAGATGGGATAAAGGGAAATTATAATAGGAGAGATGTATGCTACCCTTTTATAACTACCCTCTTGAATGATCCATTCCCCATCTATCCTATAATAAAAAAATATGGGTACAAGGACATCAATGTAGTACATTACCTTTGGTTTTGCCATGGCATGGTGGAGACTAGCCATTTGAATTAAAACTGGGTCATTGTCCCTTTGATTTGTTATGGCATTCCTATTTTCATCCTAGGAGATAGGCTATAATTTATCCACCAAGAAGAACAATTCAGACCAATTCTTCACTCCTTGGATGTTCAAGGCCACCATGTCTAGCTTTGTATCCCTGAAAATCCTTCCTTCACTATCAAAGGTTAGATAAAGTTTGGCTTCCATATTTAATTATTGCTTAGAAACTACCATTTTTGATGTTACTAAATTTCTCGCTCTAGATTAACAAGGGTTTTTTCTATTGTGATTTTTTTCAAGAGCACAAGTATGTTGTCTTAATTGAACTGTAACTAATTAAACTAACTTGGGTCTTATTTATAGAGGGTTTAGGGTTTTGAACTTTAAAGGTAGGATATATTTAGTCTTTAAGTTTATATGTGCTTTGGATTTGATGGAGACCATTTTATTTATACCCTTACATTTTGAGTTTAGAAGGTATTTGATTTTGTCCTTTTGTGCTTACGTGGAGTCTATGTGCCACCATTATGGGCTTTTCACAATAATTTTCATAAGTGTCATTTAGATACTAGCCATTAGCTTTTAAAATCTTATTTTATTTCATGCCATTAGATCAAATTTAGTGAGCAAGTGTGATCTATCAATCTAAATCCAAGTCCTCAACTTTTATTGATCTAGTGACATCTAGGCTTATAGTCATGACACTTTGTATCCTCACAATTTTTTTCCCATGTTGCGTATCCTTTGTTAGTTATCACCTTGGTCAAGAACTATCCATGTGTCAAGCTCATAAATCTTTGAGAAGTCATCAAACCTTTCATGTTGTTAAATCAAATCCAATGAGAAAGTGATTACCACTGATCTTTATGGGGGCTTGGTCATTTAATCAGATGCCTTTATTAGGTGGGCCCCTTTATTTCTTCCTTTCAATCATTAAATCACCATGTGCTTGATGGTTATGGCCTTACATTCCATTTTAATTTTCCTCCTATGCCTCACACCATTGGATCAAATCTAGAGAGCAAATGATTATCATTGATCTATCATGGTGCATGTTGTTTAAGCCAAATCCTTTTGGTTAGGATTCTCTATTCGATCAATTTCAATGAGCAATCATCAATCATAGAATCTTGTAAAAAATGAGGGAGATAATTATTAGACCTAAGGATATAAATAAAATTATTTACCATAAGGTATTAATTCTAAGGTTTAGATAATTATCAAGGTCTTAGTATTAATGACCTAGGCTAAGTTAGGTAATGTAAAGAGGGACATTATGGAACCATGTTAAATTAGACCCAAGGAACTTAGGAAAATAAAGGGGAAAAAAACAAAGAAGAGTTTGAGTTATGTTATGAAAACATGACTTAAACCCATGCAAACCCTTTATTTATATCTTCTTTTAAATTAGTTCCCACCAACTTGGCTCCCTCTAATATTTGAATTTAAATCAAGGGCCACCCAAGGTTTTTGAACACAAAACCCTAAATCCACCATGAAAGCTACAAAATGACTCATGTAACCTTGTTATCAGGATTAGTCTAAAATAAGAGGATTAAATCATGCAAACAATTTCCTTAATAGAGTGGATAATCTTCAAAAAAATTTAAAGACTTTAATGCTCAGATGCTTCAAAACTTGGGCATAAAGACTTCTCAAGGGTCCCAAATTTTCAAATAAAAGGGGAGTATATTGGTCCCAACAAATGGAAACTTCTAAAGGGAAACATAGCAATATGTTAGAACTTACAGACTCTGAGTTTAGATAAACATTGAGGTCATCATTCCACTTAATCAAAGAAACTACCATTTATATTCAATTGGGGTTGAAACAAACCTTGCACTTATGGATTTGAGGTCAAATATTAGGACATTCTTGAGTTATTCATGTGATTTGATTCCACTTACTATTTACCATAGGATTAAATAAGTAATCATTAGCTTCCTACCTTCAATTAGTTATACTGACCTAGGGTACATTGAACATTCATTATGAATCATGGTTTTACTTTAGAAGGGCTTGGGCATTGCTCTGTTTCCAAGAAGGCGTCCATAGCCCTAACAGAGATACCTTTGGCTCCACTCATGGCCTTATTTTATTTCTATCTAGGTGTCCATAGCCCTGATGGACATTGCTTGAATCACATTTTTATGAAAGCTTCATTTTTTGCCTTTTAGTCTTTTTCTTTTTTTGTATTTTTAGATCTGTATACCTTCAATAGGGTTGGGAACCAAGATAGATAGGTTTAGGATTTGGTCAAGTATTTTATTTTGGGAGGATCATTCAGGACCTCAACTCTTATCTTAGGCAAGGATGTTGATTAAGTACTAGATAATGGCATACTTTTGATAATTTAAGTCTCCAATCCTTGAGTGAAAATCTTCTTAAAACCATTATGGATCCAAGGTCATGACTTAGGTCTCATGGAATGGCTTTTTCTCCACCTATCTATACTTAGTTCCTATAAGCTATAACATAATGCTAGGTTCTAAGACCTTGTTTGCCTTTGTATGGGGTTCATACCTTCATTTAGAATCAGGGCACATCTTGAGTACATTCCATAACTTATAGGCCCAAGGATGTCTCCAAAGACATCCTGAAATCAAGGAAAACAACAAGCAAACAACACACAACAAAAGGAAGAAAACAAAATAAGGAAACCAAACAAATATGAACAAATATATATATAAAATAGCGATATGAAAGGAAATATGCTCAAAGCAAACTAACTAACCTAACTACTCTAATCCAATCACCTTACATCTTACTTAATGAAAACCTCAAGAGGGGTGGTAGAGAAGTAGTGCTTGATGTATTTCCCATTAGTAGGCAATATGAATTCTACCCCTTGTAAATATTTGAGCTTAAAGGTGTTGTTCCCTAGTGTCTATTTAATATGGTATGGGCCAATCCATAGGGTTGTGAATTTTTTATGCTTACCTTTGGTTTCATACGCCTTGTCCCAAAGGAGGACTAAGTCTCCCTACCTGAACACTTTGACTTTAAACCTTTTATCAAACCATCTCTTCACCATGGCCTAGTGCCCATTGAAATAATCAAAAGCCTTTTCTCTATGATCTTCCATCTGAATGATGTCAAAAACCTAAAAGTGGCATGCTCTTGAATATCTTCCATGTATTCTTGCATAAATTTATATGTAGGCAATTTGAGAGTGATGGGGAAAATGGGATCCTATCCATACACCATTAGAAAGGGTGAAGCCTTCAAGGCTTGTTTTATCCTTATTCTATTAGCCCAAATTGAAAATTTAAGTAGTATATTCCAAGTTCTAAGTTTCTCTTTTATAGACTTCTTAATTACCTTCATTAGGTTTTTATTTATAGATTTAGAAACACCATTCCCTTGGGGATAGATATTAGAGGAAAACCTGAGGGTAATATCATTATAATAATCTCATTAATTAATCTCAATTGAAATGAATGTAGATCCATTGCCGCATACTAGAGAGACTAGGGTTCCAAATCTAGTACATATATTACCCTCTAGGAAATTGATCACTTCTTCCATCCTACATTGTTTGGTGGCTACTACCTCAGTCCATCTAATATAATAATATATGGTATTTAAGATGTATTTATGAGCTTTAGATGAGTTAGGGTTTATTACTCCAATAAATTCTATGCCCCATTATGTAAATAATTTGTTAATCATAATAGGTTGTAGAGGCATAGCTACCTTTGGCTCTTTGGTGCTAAATATTTGGAAAGAGTGGCATTCTCTCACATGCTTATGATCATCCTTGAATATATTAGGCCAATAGTAACTACCCATTAGTATTTTTTGATCTATCATTCTTCCATAGGGATGTCCATTTCCTAGCTTTTCATGAAAGGTGGCCATAATTTGGGTTGCTTCTTCTTGTGAAACACATCTTAGGTAGATTCCTTCAAAGTTATTTCTATATAATATTCTATCCTTGATCAGGTAGTGGGATGCCTTGAGCCTCATGGCTCTCTCTTACTCCCTAGATATACCTACAAGACAAGTACCATTGATTATTAAGTGTATGAGTGAATTATACTATTCATTGTTTTGAAAACTATGTCAACCTACTTATATGATATTTAGCCTAGGGCTAGTATTAGAAATAATATGAATCAAACATTGAAACCTTACCAGCTTTGATACATTCATTTCTATGTCATATTCCTACAAAACTAACATCAACTTACCTCTACATTCTCCTAGCTCATTTTGACTCAACATAAGCTTAGTGGCAGGGTCAGGTAGAATAACATGCACCTTATTTCTGAGGATGTAGTGCCTAAACTTATTTACTACATTCTATAGTGTATATGCTTTCTTATAAATCATGGAATAGTTTATTTCAAAATTATTAATATTAGTACTCATAAAGGCTATTGGGTGGTCAAAGCCTTCAACATTCTGAGTCAATACAACAACCATAGTGTGGTCAAATGAAAAAGAGTAAAGGTAGAAATATTCTAAGAAATCTGGACTTATAAGCATTGGGCCTTGTCCAATGGATTCTTTGATGTAACTAAATGCCTTCTTGGATTCTTCATTCCAATTTACCTTGGAATCCTTCTTGAGCATGTCATTCAATGGCTTCAGATTTTTTGCAAAACCAAAAATAAACTTATTTTTTCAAAGAATGACATTAGTTCCTTCCTACTATTTTGGAACTCAAATATAGATATGGCCTCCACTCTTTTAGTTTTTATGGAGATTCCATATTTGGTTATAACATGTCCTAATAGTTTTCCTTTAGTTACACAAAATATGCTTTTCTTAGGGTTCAAGGAAATGTCATACCTTCTACATCTTTTGAAAACTTGTTGCAGGTGCATGAACTGATCTTCCCTATGTTTAGAGAAACCTATTAGATAATCCATATAAATGATGATGCACTTACCAATTAGACCTTGGAAGGCTTGATCCATGGTTCTTTAGAAGGTATCCCCTACATTTATTAGTCCAAAAGGCATCCTCTTGTAAGCAAAGGTTCCTCACTTTGTTGTGAAGGTTATCTTCATCTTGTCTTCTCTATTAATTAGTACTTGATTATATCCTAAAAATACAACAAGGAAGGACATAATGGTTTAACCTAAAATTGTTTGAATTACCTGATTAAGATGAGTGGATAATTATCATTTTTTATGCTCTATTTAAATTTTTGAAGTTAATACAGAGCCTAATCTCACCATTTTTCTTCCTGATTGGCACTAAATTGGCCACCCAAGTTGAATGTTTGATAATAAATACTATCCTAGCATCCAATAACCTTTTTACCTCTTTGAATATCAGAGGTTCTAGTGTTGGGTTCACTAGTCTTTATTTTTGTCTAAAAGGTTTACAACTTTATTTGAGTGGTATGGTATGGGTAATGACCCTTGGATCAAAGATATTTAGGTCATCATAGGACCATGTTATAACATCCTTATACTTGGTAAGGAGTTCTTTGGATTTCTCATTTTCAAAATTTGTACAAGCCTTTCCAACATTCACTAGTTGGGGTTACTCTTGTAGCCCAAGATCCATAGTATTTTAATCTTTTCTACTCACCTTAGGGATCTTGGATACCTCATCTAGTTTGTCTTGATCAAATAGTCTTTCAAGAGCAATCATCCCTTTAGGGATTTTATTGTCATTTAGTTGAATGACCTTGCTATCAAACTTGTTCCCTTCAATTACATTTTCATCAACTTCATCAAACACCTGGGTTTCAAATGCCCTAGAATTAGTCAAGAAATCCAATATCTATTAGTCATCATTAAAGACATGGAAATGATTAACATTATTATGTATTGATGGACATGGGACCAATCCAATACTAAAATCAAGGGAGTCTAGATTAGGTATAATATTTGTTGTAGTGGATGCCAACTCATTTGTAGCTTGGTTTTCTTCCCTGAGAATGGAGATGATGTTGAAAGCATCAAATGATTTAATCGGGTCCCAAAATATAAACTTATATTTCTTAAGGTATGAGAGTTTACATTAGTACCTATTCCTGACATGGTTGACTACTAATTCTAAGTCACCAAGAACTAGTAGTTCTTAGTTTTATTATTGATAACAAATTACAAACCAATGATGAGAGCTTCATATTTAGTAAGGTTATTGGTGTAGGGGAATTGGAGTCTGTAAGAGGCATGACACCTTTTACTTGTAGGATTGGTTAAGATAATGCCAACACCTAATCCAACCTTGCATCTAACACCATCAAAATGTAATTTCCATAACCCAAGATGAGGATCTATATCCTTCAGATCATCTAACCTATTATCTATTAGGGTGAAAACACCTAAGTCTAAGTCAATTATGTTGGCCCTTTCATTTATAACATTATACTCCATTATCATATGTTTCATTCTTGGTTCCCTCTCAACTCTAATTTTATTTAGGAATCCTTTCCAAGATAGCCATACATGGGAGTAGTCAGTGGACATATAATAATTTAAGGCCCTATTCCATTCCCTACTCAATAAAATCCCATAGGAATTTGGCATATCAACCACCTGAATGTTAATGAATTAATGAATTCTAGGTTTTGAAGCTATATGCATGTGAACATTCATAAGTTTTCCAATTACCTTTACCCTTGACTTGTCTAATTGGGTGACAATACTATCATACTTGATAGGGGTTAAGCTAAGTTGTTTACATATACCAATAGGCATGATATTTTTAGAATCACTTGATTCTAACAAGTAATTGTGTAAGTTTTTAATAAACATCCAAACTATGAGCAAGAAAGGGGGATTCAGCTTTGGCCTTATGTACCATTAGATTAGCATGATCAGTCTTAAGAGTTTTGATAAATTTCAAAGACCCCAATAGTAAATCTCTTTTCTATGTGATATATTTTAACTCATGAAAGTTGATGTTGGCCTTGATTTTCTTCATGTTTTCAAAAATATTATAGCCAATCTTGCTTGGTGAATCAGTACTAGGCTTGGAAGAACTTCCTTTGGGTGTCTCAGGGTCATTCCTTGAAGTAGTGTTGGGAGGGGTCCCATAGTTATTAGGATTTGAAGTGGTCAAAGGTTTATTCTACTCTCTATTCATTAATGGGTAAGTATTTTTCAAGAACTATTAAAATGCATGGATTTCCTTAGGGATCTCATCTAGTTCATTTTCCTCTTAAAAGGGGAAATCAAAGGTTTCTACCATGTGGATCTAGTTAGAATACTTAGGGCTATATGTATTTGCATTTTTGTCCTTATTAGGTACCACTTCAAATGTATCTATTTCTTCCTGAAAAGCTTCAAAAACTTTACAAAATTCAATGAAATCAATCTCACCATGTTTAATAGCAGCATGCACTCTGTAATAGTCAAGCAAATTAATGTCTATGAGATTAATGTCTATGGTTTTTTTAATAGTAGAGGGTTAACTAGTCTTGTTGTTATTGTAGAATCTATCATTGTGAAACCTATTTCTTGGTATGTTGAACTTTTAGAAAGTAAAGTTCCTTCAAGAATTTTCACTAGTGTTACCAACTTGTTTTTTCAATTAGAGAAAATTAGTGCTAAGTTTTTGAACCATATTTAATATAGACTCATTCTCACTCTTAGGGGTCTTAGAATTATGGACCTAAATATTGTTTGAACTAGGAGTAGGAATTAATGACTTTTGATCACTAGTAGAAGACCCATTAATAGCTTAGTGACTTAGGAATCCTAGATTTTGATTAGGAGAAACATAACTAGTAGGCAAAATGTTCAAGTTTGGGATTTCATCAAGAGCTAGGTTATTTTGGTTATTTTCTGGAAAAAGGTTTAGGACATGCATTTGTGGGTTAACATTAGGGATGGAGTATACCATGTGGCCTTATGGTTGTATTTGATCATTGATAACCACTGCCTCAGAATAGGCTTGGGCTAATGAAGCTATAATTAGGATAGATATCTTTATAAATATAGAAGTGATCAAATCTATTATGCCTTTGTAGATCTCTAAGGCTAGAACATCATTCGGTTTGTAAGGTTCCATAGTCATTCCATACATTTTTTGGAATATGGCATTGAAATACCTTATTGGTTCACTAGCATCCCTTTTGATGGTTGTTAATTGATGATAAATAACACAAGGACTAATAATCTTCCCAAATTTATCAATGAAAATGGTGTTGAAGTCATTCCAAGTGGTAATGTAGTCATCAGGCAAACTAAGAAACCATTCATATGTTGCATCTTTGATAGTAAAGGGAAATAGTCTACATGTCACATCTTCATGTATGACATTTAATAACCTTAAAGTAGCTTTAACAGACTTAACATGTTCTTCCATAGTTACAACACTAGTAGGACTAAATATGGGAAAATATTTCTCAAGATTACATGGTAAATCATGGACTACCTCTTGTACATTAATGAGTGAACTCCCTAGCCAAGCCATACCTAGATGTGGTATAAATGCAAAGGTCCCTTAAATAAGAGAAGTGGGTAAAGACATAGAAATTATTCATCTACCTTTGTCACACCTAGTTCTCTGATGACTTTGTATCTTTATTAAAGGCTCTCTCATTTCTAAGCATGATTTGTTGTGAATCCTAGGGAATTCCTACTTGAAGATGTGAAATCTTATTGAAAACATGATACGTCAAGTTAATTTTTACAAGAAATAAGGACCAAACATGCATCTTATTCTAATTATATAAATATTTACATAATAAGTGACAAAGGACACCAAATTTCTAGAAAGTTAGCTTGAGGATGTATCCTATTGTGTAAAGATAACTAATATTTGTAAGTTTGAGCTCGAGATGGACCATAATTTACAAGGGATAAATTGATCTTTGATTAGAATAAGCAGTTCTAATTTCAAATACTATAGATCCACAAATTCAAAGTTATATTTGTCAAAATTAGCAATCATTTATCAAATAATTATGATATTTTCCTTAAAAAAGAATAAACATATGTTAGAAACCTCTAAGAGATCCAAAATTTACACATGGGATTAGAGATCTACCCAAAGGTTTAAAGGGGTCACCAATCCTAGGATAATTAGCATCAATGGCCCTCCTTTTAACACCAACAGAGCTCCTCCCTTGTTGATGCTTCTAAATGTACCACAAGTGCTCTTTAGTGTTTAAATAACACTTCTCATTTTATAATCCAAAGGATTCAAGGCATGAGTTGTAGGTATTTGGCAATTAGGATGCCTGTGGTTAAATAACAACACCACAATGTATATTGTTCCATAATATTTATAAATTATTATGGTTGGCAGTTATCTTGGTGCCTTCTTTTATGAATCTTGATTCTAATTTTTCCAAATTGGTCTAGATATGAACTATTGACTAAAATAAATGGTTATGAACACTATTTAAAACTAAAGTGAATTATTTAAAGAAAGAAAAAAAAGAGAGGGTAGAGTAAGAAATAAATGGTGATTATTGATCATTGATTCTAAACATATTGACAAAGTTTCAAGAATTACCAAGCATGATCTTAACTAGCATATAGTGTAAAGTATCCTACACTCACATTCACTACAAATTAGGCTTGGTTATAAAGATAAGATGATAATATAAGTAAAAAATGGATTTACTTTTAAATTTCTACACCACATCTAGATAAGTAATGCCCATCTTTGTTGTAGAATAAATAAAATGAAGTAAACTCAATCTCATTCAGCTAACCTAACAGTAAACAAGTTAACAACCCTATAATTAATGATCTAACTCAGTATTTCTAGAAACTATTCATATTCAAACTTAGACAAGCAATTGAGAAATTTAGCAATTCAAACACATCAACCCAAATAATTCCTGTAAAATTCATTGATCTTTTGTATTAATTGCTTAAAAGTGGTACAAAATAGCTTGAAGTCTCTCCTATTACAAATGGTAATACATGCCTTTATAGAAGAGCTAGGTAGTATACCAGTCAATCTAAAAATATATGTGTACAAAGATAAAGACAACTATCTTTGTAACAAACAATGATACACATGTCTTTCACAATCATGCTGACCTAGAGGCAATCATGGTAATAAACTAGAGTGTGTCTTTATAAAAGAATATGACACCTCTCAGGTAACCCATAATTAGGACATTAGAGGTGAGGCCCTTTATTATTAAAGGATGCTCATAGCTCATTCATGTTATTCATCCATTAGACCTAAGCCAATGGTAGGCCTTGTGATACACTCCTCTTCTTGATCAAATAGGTCATCAAAATCCTTGTCATTCCTAGCCAAAGCTTCCTTAATGATTTTGGATTCATTGATCCTCTCCCTTGCATTGAATACCATGTCTAATATTATTCTATTATCTTTCCCTGATTATCCTTAAATTGTACCCTTAATTTCTTGAGTCAACAAAGTATCTATGTGCTAGAATTCCTCATCACTAATAATCCCTAGGGTAGTGGGATGTGTAGGATCCTCAAGAATAGTTCCTAGAAGCCTCTCAATTCTACCCATGAGCTCTTTCTCCTCCTTAATAAGTTCCTCCATTTTGGTATTCCAAGCACTTATGGCTTATACCTTATCAACAATAATCCCAAAATGGCACTTAGGTATCCCATGCTAATGGCTTTAAAATTTGGTAGTTGCTTTTTAACCAACATGTTAAGATGTTGGGTAATCTTATACTCATAAGTTTTCCATTGAGTAACCAACTCTTTAGCTAAGGTGGCCTATTTTTCCAGTGCATCTTGCCTTAATTTCATAGACTTTAGTGATTTGAACATGTCATGGAATGACTCCTCAAGCATTTTAATCATGGAATCTAACACTAAGAGAATTTCTTGAGTTTATAAATTCTCTTTCTCTTTCTTTAGGTTCTTAATTATTTACATTAATCCCTGAACACTAGCCCTAGCCTACTAAGATTGAGCCTCAATTAGGTTTTCCACATATTCATCATGGATGAGAGCCTCTCCAAGTTTTTACCTTATAATAGGGGTTAACCCTATAAATGATTCCCCCTTTTGAAAGGTGAATTCTTCTTGACCAACCATGGATATATTTTTGGTGATCCCTTCCAATCCTACCATGTCTGGGTTAAATTATATTTTAACCTCTAGTTTCTTGAACTTTAGGGGCTCAAAAACCTTCATACTTACTCTATCAGAGTCTCTTGGGGTGTAAATTTTCTACCCCCCTTAAATATGTCAAATATATATTATTTTCTCTTCTTGTTTTTCCACTATGTCCTTGATCCATAGTTTGATGTTATCATCTATTGTCAAGCTAACCTATGTCAAGGCCCATGAAGGAGAGAGGGATTGGATCTTCTAAAACTTCCAATAGATGAACCAATCAAGGATGAGTGGTTCATAAATTGGATTATCATCACTGAAGAGGTTGAATTTATTAGTAGGGTGAGTAGAGGTCAACCTAGGATTCTTATTTAGAGTCATAGGAACCAAGGCTAGCTCTAATTTACTCTTATCCTTTTCCAATGAAATAATTCCTTTCCTAATTCTTCATAGGGATACCCTTCTCTATCTAATCCATACGCCTCTACTATATCAATGAGAGCACCCTCTTATGTCTCTTCTAGCTTAAGAGATATCATTTAAAAAAAATCATGAGAGAAGGTGGCCTTTGTTAGAGTTATATAGGTGAGGGACCTTCCCCATGTCTATGTTCCAATCTTGGTTTTCCAATTTTCTCCTTGCCTTTTTCCATTCCATCTTGAGACTATTTAGATTTAGGTTATTCGGCTTGAGGATCCTACTGATGGGGTTGAGGTTCAGATGGCTATCATTGATTAAATGGCTCCTCATGAGTGATCTTAGATAGACTGGGCAACAAATTATATTACAAGGGATGCAATTTACATATCTCCCCTATAGGCTTATTATCCTTGTTCAATTTATGTTCCAACTTGATATTGTAGCTTTTGATTTGAAAGAGCACTTATTCAAATAAAGTTTTATAATATATATGTCATCATTGACACCTAGCTTATGTTTATATTCAATCTTAGGGACCTTTCTCTCCTTAATGTGGTTAATCACCCTACCCCTAAGGTCTCACATTTTAAGGTCATCCAATTGAAAATCAAAAGAATTCTTATGTGTTACCATGGTTTCCAACTACTTCCAATCTTTGCTTACAATCTTCCCAATATCCAATGGGAAGGGGTGGATTTGGCCTTTCCTCTTCTCTTTACATACCTTGTTTTCACCCTAGATTATTTGGGAGGAAATTTATTAATTGGAAAGCTTGTTGGAGACATGGACTAGTAGCCTATAATTTTGGGTTAGGATCCCCTCTATCCTAATGATAGTGCAGTTTGGATAATACCATACAACTCCCATGGTTTTTATTTGTCTCTTGATAAGGGGATGTAATCTTGGCATAATAACTCCTGTGATGGCTTCATATATGGTTGGGAAAACACAATCATAAATGAATTGTATGTGGTTCCTATACTTGAATATGTACAATTTGGAATAGTTGTGAGAAATTGTGGTTCTACCATCAAGGGACTAATTCGTAATTCCAAGGAAGGATATAGAGGCTATAAGGGAATAAAATAGATAGGACATCATATATAATTTATTATAGATCTATATTTTGATGGATATGAATTACTTAGCCAAGAAGAAGCTAATTAAGTCTCTTACTAGAGGGGTTAATTTCTCTTCTATCATGAAGTGGACATAGGACACCCATACTATGTTTACATATGTGGTGGAAGGGTCCTCAAAGGCTTAGTTTAGTAGGGTAATGGATATTCAAATTCATTCCCTAAATTATATAATAGGAATCATGCCATCTATGGTTCTAAATACATGAGGTCCTTGGATTAACTAGGGTACAAGGACTTAATCAAGGTCTTAGGTGTTAGCCTAGTTCCTCATGTCAGGGAGGCTGAGATGGTGTAAGGGGATATTATAATAGGTTTCAAAAGACATAGAAGAGATATATGCCACACTTTCAAAACTACCTTCTTAAATGATACATTTCCCAACATCCTACAATCAACAAAGATGGGTGTAAGGACATCAATGTAGTACATTACCTCTAGTTTCATTATGGCATGGTGGAGACTAGTCATTTGAATTATAACCAGGTCATTATACCTTTGATTCATTATGTAATTCCTCTTTTCCTCCAAGGAGATAGGATATAATTCATCCAAAAAGAACAATTCAAACCAATTCCTCAATCCATAGATGTTCAGGGTCACTAGGTCTAGCTCTATATCCTTGAAAATCCTTCCTTCACTATCAGAGGTGAGATAAAGTTTAGCTTCCATCTTCAATTATTACCTTCCATCAATAATTTTTGATGTTATTGAATTGCTCACACTAGATTACTAAGGGTTCTTGTTAAAACACTTATTCTTAGGAGAAAAATTATGTTATCTTGATTGAACTATAACTGATTAAACTAATTTGCATCTTATTTATAGAGGGTTTAGGGTTTCAAGATTTAATGGCAGGAGATATTTAGGCTTTAACTTCAAGGATGCTTTATATTTGATGGAGACCTTTTTCTTTATAACCTTGCATTTTGAGTTTAAAAGGTCATTGATTTTGTCTTTTTGTGCTTATGTGGAGTCCATATGGCACCATTCTAGGCTTTTTATGAAAATTTTCATAAGTGTCATTTGGATATTAGCCATTATCTTTTAAAATATTATTTTATTTCACATCATTAGATCAAATTTAGTGAACAAGCATGATCTGTCAATCTAAATCTAAGTCCTCAGCTTTTATTGGTCTAATGACTTCTAGGCTTGGGATCATGACACTTGGGATCCACACAAATTTTGTATCATGCTATGTATCCTTTGTCGGTTATCATCTTATTCAAGTACTTGCCACATGTCGAGCTCATGGAGAATTGAAAAGTCATTGGGCATTTCATGTCATTGGATCAAATTTAGTGAGCAAGAAATTATTGTTGATCTTTGCAAGGGCTTGATCATTTAATTGTATGTCTTTATTAGGTGGGCCACTTTATTTCTTCTTTTTGATCATTAATTCACCATGCATCTGGTGCTTAGGGCCTTATGTTCCCTTTAAGTTTTCCTCCTAGACCTCATGTTGTTGGATCAAATTTAATGTGTGAGCGATTACCATTGATCTATCATGGTGCACATTATTTAAGCCAAAGCCTTTCAGTTACAATGTTCTATCTAATCAAATATAGTGAGCAAGCATCAATCATAGGATCCTAAAAAGAGTGAGGTAGATAACTATTAGATTGGAGGACAAAAATAAAAGTACTTAGTATAAGATATTAATGTTAAGGTCAAGATAATTATTGGGCCTTAATATTAATAACCTAGGCTAAGTTAGGTAATGTAAAAAGGGACATCATGGAACCATGTTAAATTAGACCTAAGGAACTTATGAAAATAAAGGGGAAAAAAATAAAGAAGAGTTCAAGTTATATTATGAAAACATGACTTAAACCCATGCAAACCCCTTATTTATAGCTTCTTTTAAATTGGTTCCCACCAACTTGGCTCCCTCTAGTATTTGAATTTCAATAAAGGGCCACCCAAGGTTTCTAAACATAGAACCATAAATCCTCCATGGAAGTTGTAAAATGACTCACGTAACCTTGTTAGTAGGATTAGTCTGAAATAAGAGGATTAGATCACACAAGAAAGTTCCTTAATAGAGTAGATGATCTTCAAATTCTATTAAAGACTTCAATGTTCAAATGCTTCAAAACTTGGGCATAAATACTTCTCAAGGGTCCCAAATTTTTAAATTAAATGGGGTTATGTTGGTCCCAACACTACCTCTTAAATTAATAAGATTATTCTTTACCTATCTCTTGCCTTTAACTAGTGTTTAGTAAGCTTGTGCATGATGGATTTATGAAGGAGATTCTTCCTTATCCATTATCCTTCTTTCTTGCCTCTTTTAAGGTATTTTAAAGATATTTTCAAGTTTTATCTTGTGTTATTTTTTCCATTAATGGATTCTTGGTGTCAGTCTTATAATTCCTCTTTGATTTCTTGATTGTTTGGTGAGCCTAGTTCATGAAATACTTATACAATTAACTAGTTTTTGAGGTTGTGTGAGAAATAATTATCTTATGTTGAATTAGTGTTGGTTTCGAAAATATGTGAGTCTCATATAAAATTGGTCAATCACTATATAGTTCTCTTAGTAACCCTTTTCCCCCCTTCTAACCCTTTATAAACATTAGTTTAGGTAATCCATCAAGAGGAAGTCAGTCTTCTTTGAAGGTTCAACTCCAATATAGGATACCCATAGCTTGGGTTTGTTACCATATTTTAGCTTAATTGGGGAGAGCCTGAAGATCCCTCCCAAGGGTGAAAACTATTGCCACAATAGGGAAATTTGACATACATGAAAATCAGTTAAAATCACCTTTTTTCTTCATTAAGCTTACCTAAAAGTATACAAAAGAACTTTATAATTTATAAATCAACATGATATGCTATAAGAATATTATTAAGACATAAAATTACTTTGATAAATGCCTAACAAATTATTACACCCCTTGACCAAATCACATCACTCCATGACAAGACTAGA